>MU123796.1:10843-28301 GCA_014904935.1 Melanogaster broomeanus | reverse complement strand
AAGCGCTCACCCCCGACGCCTGAAGTTGCATTTTCTCAGAGCGCTTGATCGATTTTTGGCCCAATATCAATCCAGTCGACGTCGAGGCCCAGTCAAGCGCTCACCCCCGACGCCTGAAGTTGCATTTTCTCAGAGCGCTTGATCGATTTTTGGTGAGGTTACATATGAAGAAACCTTCCGCTGCTCTTACCAGCTCCTCCGAGTCCCTGTCGAGCGGCCCAACCCCCGACCAACTCTCCCACATCGCCATGATCACTCCACCCACAATATATGTTTCAAGGACACCAGTTCATCCATCACACGCCTCTAGTCAAGCACAGCATTTTCATTCGTGGACTGATGGGATGGGTCTTTCTAAAGGAGCATTTGATCTGGCCTTAGCAGCGAAAGAAGCCGATCATGAAACCAAACGCTTTCGTGCTCTCGCCACTGCTTGGGAAATCGAAGCCTTGGAGCGCAAGAGAAGCTTTCTTCTCACAGTCCAGGAAGAGAATGTGTCGAAGTTTTTCGAATCCACCAAAGACCTTGAGTTCTTTCACAAGCTACTGGAAGACCGTTCCGTAACGGAGCTGGAGGATAGTAGTGATTTCAACCTTGGGGCTTACCGTCATGATTTGACAGCACTTTCGGTGGAGGAGGAGCGTCTGAATCAGATGCATGAAATTTCCAACAAACGCTCCAGATCCGGGGCTACTGTGCCCGAGTCTGGAGATCGCCTAGCAACCATCTTAGCCAGATCGCTGCCCTCTGACGAGGAGTAACATATTTGTGTTAACTTTGAATCTCCATTAGACCAACGAACTTGAACGAAGTAAGCAAACTGTGAGATATATGTCGCCCTATACTGAATCCTGATGCAAGCACCAGAATTTTACAGTTATCTACCAGCACTGTACCTCAGTGTCTAAGCACGTGTAAATTCGAGTCTCACAAACAAATCAGATACTTTCTGGTTTGCGAGCCTCAACACGTCAGCATTTCTCTTCTAAAGGCTATCCTAGGGCGGCTTGTTCCACATATATCTATTAGTACATACATGTGCGATGCGAAAAGGTACTGGGATGCCAGATGTTATGAAGACTGATGTGTGCAGAAACTTACCATTCTCCCAGACAACAGAACGAGGCTTTGGGGGGACTGTTGTGCGTCTTTGTGAGGGAGAAGTGTCCCCCGTCGAGTTTGGAGCATGCAAATTGATGCAGTGGTTAGCAGCTTATCACAAACTCTGGTCTCGATAGAGATGGCCATGGAATGTTTAATCTCCGATTGGGCTGCCGCTTCAGTCAAAATTTAGCCTTGCTTTCAAATTGTCACTGCGTCCTTCCTCTCGCGACCGACTTGTCCAATTTTTTTTTTTTTGGTTTACCATCATTCTGCTCACGGACTTCCTCATCGGCTTGTTCGAATGGACGTGGATATGAAAATCAAGGAGGATGTCGAGGACAAGGGCACTGTGGTAAGCGGGAGAGATCGTGACAGAGAACGAGACAAAGACAGAGACCGTGACTACGACCGGGAGCGCGACAGAGATCGGGATAGAGACCGCGACCGCGACCGTGATCGCAGGGATCGTGACCGCGACAGAGACAGGGACCGGGGTGCAAGGGAATCAGGTTCGGTTTTTTCGATTTTGGTCATGAGCATTCGTTTTTACATATTTTCTCCTCTTTTTCTCTTTCCTTTTGTTTTCATCAGGTCGCAGTCGGCGCACTGACCACTGGGAGCCTGAGGAGAGGCGCAACGGCGAGGTTAGTTTTTGCACGTCCCTGTAGGCACAATTTGGAATTTATGTAAATTTTAGCGTCGTAAGCGCTCTCGGACTCGTTCACCTCGCTCGAGATCTCCCCGCAGGCGTTCCACCTCACCACGTGAGCGCAAACACACCCGTCGCTCACGATCTCGTACGCGTTCTCGGACTCCATCCCGTACTCGCTCTCGCAGTCGTGATCGCAAGCCTGTGGATCCGTTTGCTCGTTCCCTTGGTGGCCCCATGAACGCAGACCACGAAGAAGCTGTCGAATTTGCAAAAATCAGCAAGAGAGAAAACCGAGTATACGTTGGCAATCTCAGCTACGATGTCAAGTACCGCGATCTTATGGAATTTATGAGGGGAGGTGGGTGGGGGAATCTCAGATTAGACATTTTTTCTTTGCATGGGAGAGAGGGGGAAAGCCTGGATTGCCGCTCACTCGTGTCCGTTCTGCTGAAGCTCGCTCGTTTTGGAGAAAGGCCGTTGATGGCGTGCTTTTGTGAATCGAGTATGAGCTGATGAGGGAGAGTGGAGGAGTGGCTTGCGTATTGCTAATGGCCCTTTGCCGTTTTTTCTTCCCGGTTTCGCCGTTGTTGGATGGTTGGAATGATTCGAGAGGTATTGATGGGAGTTTTCTTTTGGGGATGCATAGCTGGGGAGGTCCTCTTCGCCGAAGTGCTTATCACGCCAACGGGAGTTTCCAAGGGTTGCGGGTATGTCACTGTTTGTTGTCCGATGGCCCTTACTCATGCCCTTTTTAGTATCGTGGAGTTCGCATCTCAAGAAGATGCGCAGCGAGCTATTCGCGAGCTCTCAGAAGTACCACTGATTGGACGCCCGGTCTTCATTCGTGAGGTGAGCGTGTCGGTCTTGTTTAATGGTCGTTGCCCAACTCATCATTGCTTAGGATCGCGAAAACGAATCACGGTTTGGTGCTACTCCCGTTCCTGGGAAGATAGGTATGGCGATGGCTGGGCAAGGGCTTAATGCACAACCCCCTCCACGTCCTGCTCATCACAATTATTTCGGCACGCAACAAAATCCAGGAAACCAACTTTATGTTGGCAACGTCAGTTCAATACCTCTATCCTGGGGCGTCAGCTAACACACCGATTAGTTGCCTTACCAAGCAGGCTGGCAGGACCTGAAGGATCTGTTCCGAACTGCTGGCAACATCATTCGCGCTGACATCAACATCGGTGCTGATGGTCGTCCCAAAGGTTCTGGTACAGTCGTCTTTGAGACTCCAAAGGATGCCCAACAAGCCATCCGTGCGTCCCGTTTTCGATACTTGGTAATTAACTGTCTTACGTCAGCTTAGACATGTACAACGGCTTTGACTGGTATGGTCGTTCACTTGAAGTCCGCGAGGTGAATACCTTAGCTGCATTCTTCATTTCTCATAATCAATGTACGGTTATTTCAGGACCGCTATGCAGGTCTTTCTGGACCCGGTGCAGTGCGTGGTGGCCTCCGTGGCTTCGGTGGCGGCCGTGGTTTACGTGGCGGTTTCCGAGGCAGCTACCGTGGAGGTGGCTTCAGAGGTGGCTACGGACCTCAAGGTCCTGGACGCGACTTTTCGAGCCAGGATCTTTATGCGGACTACCCCGGCCCTGACCAGGCGCCTGGTGGACACGGTGGGCTTCGTATGGACAGCTATGGTGGTGGTTATGGCGGCGGCGGCGGCGCTGGTGGTGGTGGTGGTGGCGGCGGCGCTGGCGCTGGTGGTGCAGGCTACGGTTACGTCGAGCCTGAACCAAGTCAGCAGATCATGGTTCGCAACGTGAGCCCTTCGCACTTTTTGTTAAATGATTTTCTCGCGGGTCTTACGATATACCTTCAGTTGCCGTGGTCGACTGCCAACGAGGATCTCGTAGAGCTATTCGAGACGACCGGCCAGGTCGAACTTGCCGAGATTCTGTTCGACGGGACGAGGTCGAAGGGATGCGGTGTTGTCCAGTTCGCTCAGGTGACGGAGGCCGAGACCGCCATCGGTGCGTTCTTCGACTGCGTAGCTTTTATTATCTTCTTAATCATCTTTCCCAACAGCCAAATTCCAGCAATACATGTACGGTGGCCGGCCTTTGGACGTTCGCTTCAACGACCGCTGGCACACCTTCACACCTACGGCTGCAAAGGGCGGACAAATTATGCCCATGCAAGCCGATATCTAATCACTGATGTTCCAATAAACCTCATTCCGCTGCTTAAAATTCGACGTGGTTTTTATGTAAAGTTCACTGTACATCGCTTCATACGAGAAAAAAAATGCGTTTCTTCCGCATACACTTAACTCTCTCCTCATCCTTTCATCCTCTCATTTCCATTTCCGTTTCCGTTTCTTATAGCAGTCCCTTGCGGTCCAGTAGTTCCAGTTCTGAGATGCTTGTTCCTTGCGTTTGTAAACATGGCGTAGTTTTGAATGCAGTGTTGAGCTGGCTACTTGCAACACGTCTAGCTGTGATCAGTGATGCAGCCACTCGACAGTGACTCGACACCTAAATTGCTATCAGAAAGCAGAAAATCAAGTGTCGCCTCCAGCTTGCCCCAAACGCCCTCAAGTGATTCGCGTCGAGGTAAGCTGCGAACAAAAGAACGAATCAGATTCGGGGGGATCACCTCAATCCACACTGGCAAGAGGGTCCGCTACAAAATGGACCTCAGCGGAAAATATAATCGAGAAGTTAGGCGGGTCGAAGGGCGGTATGACGCTCCAAACACCAAATAAATCAGCGCGAATTTTTTGGCGATTGAACTTTTTTGTTTAGTCATCGTGTGCGCGATTTTTTTTTGTCGAGGCCTCGCACAATTTTTTTCCGAGCTTACCAATCAATTGTCTATGTGTGCAATTCAATGACATGTTTTCCCGTCGTGGGACACGCGGGCTGGGTGGGGGGATTACGTCAGCGCGTGTCCCGCCGTGGCTGGCGACGTTCGGGCAGTTTTTGGACGATGAGCGCGCCTATTGGATCGTTACTTACTTAACGTGGTGTGTACCTAGCTTACGACATGCGGCAATATATTCCGGGTTGACCTAAGCGTGTAATGCGTCCCACGAAGCGGGGCACGTCGACGTAATCCCGGCGGGCTTTCCAAATCGGGACGCGTGTCCCATGTCCCCCCACCCAGCCCGCGTGTCCCACGATGGGAAAGCTCGACTGCTCCATGGGACACGAATCCCTATGGGCCACCTGCCAAAAAAACGCGAAAAAACGCGTGTCCCATGAAAAAGACACGCGTTTTTTTGGGAGGTGGCCATAGGGATTCGTGTCCCATGAAGCAGTCAGGCTTTCCCCTTCATGGGGCACGTCCCGATTTGGCAAGCCGCCATGATTATGTCAACGTGCGGACGCATTACATGCTTAGGTCAACCCGGAATATATTGCCGAACGTCGTAAGCTAGGTAGCACACCACGTTAGGTAAGTAACGATCCAATAGGCGCGCTCATCGTCCAAAAACTGCCCGAACGTCGCCAGCCACGGCGGGCGCGCACTGTTCGGGGAGTCGGCACACGGCGGGACACGCGCTGACGTAATCCCCCCACCCAGCCCGCGTGTCCCACGACGGGAAAGCATGTCATTGAATTGCACACATAGACAATTGATTGGTAAGCTCGGAAAAAAATTGTGCGAGGCCTCGACAAAAAAAAATCGCGCACACGATGACTAAACAAAAAAGTTCAATCGCCAAAAAATTCGCGCTGATTTATTTGGTGTTTGGAGCGTCATAGGCGACGCTCAGGCATAGTATGATATAGTATTGAAACCAAACACATTTCCATGCGTCACTCGAGATCGCGGCACTATAGAAGCGCGCAGTGGGCTCACATGCATTTATTCCACTTCATGGTAAACCTGGGCTTCTCACCACCGTGCGCTCGTACATACGAAGTGGCCGATCCATGTAATTTCTTGTCGTTGAACGTTCGACGACAGAGAGACAACACGCTTGTAAATATAGAAATGCGCAGGCGCCAGCTGTCAGATGCGATGTATCATTGCATGTGTTGTGCATGTGTGTATAATATGTATGTTTTTTCCAAAAGATCGGCAAGAAGGTAAAAAATCAAAGGTAAATACCAGCAAACCAATGATAAATATTACCCGGGTAGAAGAGACGAAGGGGACTCGGAGGTGATTCGTCTAGTCCGAGTCATCTATTCTCCAAGCGTCAGCAAAATCAACAACGAAAGTAGCCCCCAACAAGTCACGGTACTCAAGACTCAATCCCAGGCCCGCAAAAGGAAGTGACACTCAAAGATAGCTCTTCGGCTCTTCGCCCTCCATCGCACGCAGCACGCTACCCCGGCTCGTCTCGCCCACGAGGTACAACATGTGGTCGACGACCTCCTCCGGCGTCGTCACATGCCAGCTCGCGAGCGTCCTCTTCGAGCTGTGCCCGACGGAGGTGGTGAAGACCGCGTCAGGGGTGATGGACAAGCTGGACCTCGGGCGCCGCAGATTTGTCGATGAGGGTCACGGAGAGGGGTGCCTCGAGGACGGTTTTACCGGACGGCGTAGGCGGGAAGAGGCGCAGCGCGCGGAACATGTCTTCGTCAGGTCTGTTGGTGACATGGTGGGATTCGGTGTCAGCGGTGGTGTCTAGGGTGAGATAAGGTAACGGGACTTACCTTGTCATCCCCAGCGCAGAAGATAAACTCGGAATCGGGGTTCATGTACAAGATGCGCTTGACGATTTCACCCTATATGCGGTCATCGTCCTTTAGTGAATGGGGTGATACAGTTTAAACGGCTTGGATCTACCTTGTTGACAGCCAGAGGGCGCACTTCCAAGTTCTTCTTTCCTACGAGGACCTCGATGGGGCGTTTATGCGCCACGTTATTCTCCAACAAGTCCTGGCACTGTCTGCACTGGAACAACCTACAGCACGTGAACTGATCAGCACCCCTTCTTTTTTCCAGGTGACTTCTCCCAGACCGAGTGACAGATAGATGGACAAGAAGAAGATAACGATGGCCACTCACCCCCACTCAGGATCGCTCGCCCGATAATGCCACGTAATCGCGCTCTTCTTAATCTCGATATGGCTCCCCGTCGTCCTCTCCGTATAATACCTAAATATCTCAGCAACCTCCTCCATCCATTCCATGTCCAATTTCGCCGTAAAATTCATCCATTCTTCTTGCTCGGCATCGCCACCGTTGGGGTCACGTATGAACCCTCCATGTTCGGCGCTCATTCCGAGGTGTTTGATGTGTCCGAGATGTATCTCGAGGAATTCTTGGTCTCGGCCTGAGACGATGTAGACAATGTTTTTGGGGTCGGATGTTAACTTGGTGAGGGCGTTTAGGGCGTCGAGGGAAGGGACTGCCATCGCGGGTGTGCGAACGATGGGCGTGAGCGTACCCTGTTCAGCACCATCGCATCAGCGTCATATTCCCTCACCCTCACCCCCGGCCCCAAAATCCCATATAAAAAAAGAACCTGAGAAGCGGAGCGCACGTACATCATAGTCGAACAAAAACAGTCTCTTCCCCGCCTTCTCATACTTCTCCTTCAACGAGTCCCTGGGAAGATACGGGGTCCCCCTCGCATTCGTCTGTCCGTTGATCTGCGAAAGGAGCATCTTGACGAGGACGGCTGCCCACGTGTGTGAGGTGTGCGTAGTGACGACTTTGTGGAGCGCGGCGTGCCGGGCGGCTTTCGATTCGGAGGACATGAGGAGGCCCGTGTTCATTGCTGCTGCTACGTCCTGTACAAGCCAACCAGCTGTCAGCCCGATTCAAAAGCCCACCATCGCTGCTACGAAGACGGGTAGTACGGAAAAAAAGACGAACCCCGAGATCCCATGGATTGACCTGGAGCGCATCGCCCATGTGCTGGCTGATACCCATAAACTCGCTCAGGACGAGCGGAGAACGGTTCGTGCGCTCTTGAGCGATGACGAATTCCATCGAGGTCGTGTTCATGCCGTCTCGGAGCGGCGTGATCACGCCAAGATCGGCAACTGAGAGGAGAGCGTAGAACTCATCCTTCTTGAGGGTTTGGTGGCTGAGCGGAAATGTGATGTATGGTCAGTGACAGGTTCCGGTGGGAAGCGTGGAAGTGAGACATACTAGTGATGAACGGGTATAAAATCCAAACTTCCATACTCTCCATTAATATGCGCAACCAGCTCCGACACTTGACGTTCCAACTTCGGAGAATCGGAGAGCGCAGGGGACGTCACCTGGATCAGCACAACGTGGCCCTGCCATTCTGGGTAATCCTGCAGGAGTTTCTCGAATGCTCGGAGCTACGGAAACAAACGCCCATAATGTGCCATCAGTATCCCGTATTCACGCAGTCGAATGCGCGAGAGGGAGCTCCCGAACACCCCAAAATAGGGACACACATACCTTGTGCAGAACGCCTTTCACGACATCCAACTTGTCCCTCCCAACGATGATCTTCTTATCCGCATACAACGCCCTAAGCGCCTCCAACTTGGGCTGGATACCAGGCCTCAACGTATCCCTCGCCACGCGCTCTGCGTCGATACCGACCGGACAGTGAGACACAGCGACGATGTGTCCTTGAACGTCAATGCCTATGTACTTGTTGTCGGAGGAGTTGGAGGAGGATTTGGTGCGCTCGGGGTCGAAGGAAGAGGTGTTGAGGATGGAAGAGGTGTTGGTGGGGAGCGATGGGGCAGGGAATGTACGGGAAGTCGTTTCGTAACCGCAGACGCGAACACAGGTGGAGGTGAAGTGGCGCGTGTACGAGTACGTTTGGAAACAAACGAGATTAGCACCAAGCATCCCCTCGAGGATCTCTTTGCGACCTAGACCACGTGACGATATTCAGCATGATAAAGGGAGAAAAGAATTGAGATCCACAAGCCCACTCACGTGGCAAGCATCTAAACACCTCCGAGCTGGGGAATGGGGTGTGGACGAACAGCCCAATGATGCTGTGAAAAGAGATATTGGGAATATCAGTGCCAGTTCCAGTTCTCTGCACACGGTACATGACGCTCCGAGAGAAACATGGAGGCACTCACACATCGGTACCCTTCTCACCCACCGCACTCCTTAACAACTTTGGAACGAGCAAAAGGTGGTAATCGTGTACCCAGACGAGATCTCCCGGTTTGAGCACGGACGCGATGCGTTCTGCGAAGGCTTGGTTTGCCTGGATGTGCGCGAATTACGATGGGAAATGAGAGTTGAGAAGGCTAGACATACCTGCTCGTAATGAACCCAGTGTGCATCAGCCGATGCGTATTCTGTAGCAACGTCTTGCCAGAGTAGGTAGTGAAAGAGGGGCCAGAGAGCTATAGGACGGTGAAGTGGCAATTAGCAGACATTCCAAGCGAAGGCGAGGGAAATGCGGCCCGACGCCGTGTTCATCAAAGGGGGAAAGGCGGTGAAAGATAGGCCGGACAGTACAGGAGGGTACACGGAGCAGGTGGACACGCATACAGAGATCGGCGGAATAATGGATCACGAAGCAAAGGAAGCCACCCACGCCCAATAATAATGGCGAAAAAAGAACCACTCGGAGATGACATGGAAGGATCAAATGATCGTTGAAGCGAGGAAGCGGCACTTCCCAATCCATCCAATCACACCAGATCTCCGGCATATTCGCTGATCGGGGAAAAGTTGCCGAGACTTCCTGCCATCAGAGCGGAAGAGGACAACGTAAAAGACGCCAAAGATAAGGAAGGAATCAACGATATCAAGGATGCGGAAGTCACAAGAAACAGGAGGCAAGTGACAGATATGGAAACTGAGCTCGGCAAATAGCTCATTGGTCACAGTGCGAAGGATAGTGGTCGTGTGCATGCGCGTGCAGAAACCAAAGATGGACAAAGACCTGGCAGAATCGAATGGCGAGAAGAAACGAAGGAAACAGAACAAAGCGAAATAAGGAGCAGAGCAAACGAAGACGAGAGGTGACACGAAAAACACTTACTGGTCTTGCAATACCCATCATAGTGTCCATGACCGACCTTATCTTCGAGCCACACAGGCACGTACTCGATCTTGCCTTTAATCCCCTCAATCGCCTGACCCTGACCTTCCTCCTCATAGCCGACCAACTCCGCGTCCAGCGCCTCTCTATCAGGCTGGCTTACAAGGTGGCTCGGCACAAGTTGTTCCCCGGTGCCGTCCTCCTCAGCGGAGGCAGCGCCCTCGGAAGGGATGGAGAAGATATCCCCCGTCCAGCCCACTATGAGCTGCTCGTGCGTTGCAGAAAGGGAACGAATACCGGAGATCATAGCTGCGTGGCCATATCTCGGCGCGAGATTCCAGCGCTTCGAGGGGGCTGACGACTGCTGTTGTCCTGCATCCAGCGATTCATCTGTCGGACTACTAGGTACATCACCTGGGGTATTAGGCGGGGACGGAGGAGGGCTGAGCACGCCTGCTGCAGCTGGCGAGGTGTGCGAGATGAGAGTGGGTAGAACAGGGAGGTAGTGGCAAACATGGATTATCCTTCCTGATAGTTGTACGCCGTGTGATTTGTGGGCTTGTTCGAGAGCGCGAACCTGGTCACGGACGGCGTCGAGGGAGATGTCGTCACCTGCTCTGGTGTATGGCTCGGTGAATGTGTCCATAATGTCGTGAATGTATGTGGTTGTGAGCTCAAGTGGGCAGAGAAGGAGATACGGATGTTGAGAGTTTATATGTGCAGGGAAAATTAGATTATCTAGCGGAAATCAAGAATGGATTTGGGATTACGGTGGAGGATTTGAGGTTGGTGTGCTGGATTAGGACAAATCTATACCACAAAGCAGACCGTGACGAAGGAGTCAATACTTGAGTGCATCGATGTACGTCAACTCTTACACGAGTAGTACCTCTAGGTGGAATGAATCTAGGAGGTGTGCTAAGTGCTTTGGTGTCCTCAAGGAGTACTGGTGTTGATGATCGCTGTGATGGATGGCCTCCTCGCTGCTCTGTGAGTCTGTGACGTGTGCGATCTGGAATGTCCACTCTCCGAGTCAGTTGTCGACCGGCAATGTCCGCGCCAATTTCTACCTCGGCGCCCTTGTTTCCCATCGTGCACACCAACGTCGTTTTTCCCAGTACGACGCCAAAATCAGCAGTACTTGTTGCGATGGTATTACTGCCACGACCAGACAGCTCACTGACCGCACTGGCCTATACGGAGCTCCGCTAACGCGTTCACGTGTCCTCTCTCTCGCAAACGTGCATCAGACTGCCACAGTATATTCCCGAGGTCTGCGCGTGCGCCGTCGTGGCAGCTGCCTCTCTTTCCCTATTACTAATGTGAGCCTCCGTACCTTCCCAATGACCGCATGGAATGATTCTGGTTAAGTATAAAATGTGCCAGCAACACAGACCACCAATACTAGCGACACTTAAGGTGTGTATGGAATACAAAGCCAATCTCAGCTTCAGCTTGCACCTTCTTGCGACGATCGACGACCAACCTGCACAACACCCTGGAATTATTTTTATACCTGCGACCTGTCGTCTCGCCCACTAGCTTTGGTCAGAGGATTGACTGGAACAACGATTCGGTGGTCCATCGACCAATCCATCCAAGTTCCCCTATATCATCTATGTATCCATCTCACCACCTCTTGGTGGTTGGTCTTACCTGTCTGTCTATCCTAGTACCGACCTCGGCTAGTTTTCATGGTCACGTCGATTCCCATACACCATGTTCAGTACTCCAAGCCCGACCTGTGCAAAAAATCTCATTCATCCACTCCATGTCTTTGTTCCTTCGCGGCAAAGTGACTAATTTAGACCGTGGCCTGTTGGGGACGGGGAGTCCGAAAATAATCGATCGTTGCGCCAGACAGATCCGTCCGTGATAATCTGGAGACCGTCGGTCGTACAATGGCACCGTAAAGACCCGAAGATCAGGAAGATGACGTTGCGGGTGGAAAGACAGCCACAGGTAGGTATAGACTAGCCTACCATATATATTATCGATAAGTTCCGTACAGCGTTGAACCCACAATATTATCAACACGTTGGACACCGTTTGGCCACCTTCACGGGGTAGACACGGATGACGAGGTCCACCACACCAGTATCACACGCTCACATGTTCCACTGACATGCCTACGGTATGCATGCTACCAGCTACCAGCTACCAGCTTGGCCAGCTAAGTTACCACCCGCAGTCGAACTCTCGGGTTCCGAGTGTCACCAACGATTGGCAGGGCATGAACGATGGCAGGGAATGAACGGGGTGTAGATTGACCTGCTGGTTCCACCACACCCACCAGTAATGCACGCCCACATGTTCTACTGACATGCCTATGGGTCCCGAACGCGACGTACGGACATTACCGTGACCACCAAACCAGCTTGGCCGGCTGAGCTACCACCCGCAATCAAACTCTCGGGTTTGGAGTGTCACCGACGATTGGCAGGGCGTGACCGAAGGCAGGGCATGAGGGGTATGAACGAGGTGTAGATTGACCTGCTGAGAAGTCCTGCGTCCTACCGTCGATATGTCGAGTGTTTCTCGAGTTCCGTGGTAATATGGGCCTGCCATAGCCTACCATGACCTTGGATGTTCAATGAAGTGGTACATAACACTCCAACTGGCAGACTGACCAGTTATGCCAATTTAGGAACTTGCCAAGCTCAGCGCCGTGCCACGACCTACACGTGGTGTAGGCGATGCTGGCATAGTTTGGGAGGGCATTATAAGATGTCTCTACAGTCAAAACTGAACCTCAGCGCTCAGCTTGCACCACTATCAGTCATATTTGACCCCTGCTCCCTGCAATCTAAAGAGTACCCCACGCCTTTCACAGATCGATCAACTGTACAACGTGCCCACACACAATGCAGTTCCTACCGTCCTTCTTCCATCGCAAAGATTCTGTACCCGCTATCATTCACGCCCTTCTGAAAAAGTTGGCCCATGAAGATTCCAACAACCTGAATGTTTGTCCCGTTCATCACATCTCCTAATGCAACCATACTAACGCTCGGCGAGCCAGCACGGCGCGTTCAATATCGTCGTCATAGGGCAAACAGGCGTCGGCGCCAGTTCCCTGATAAACATGATCACAGGCACGTCACATGCGCCAATATCGACCGACGTCAGCCCCTGCACGAAAACCTTCACCGCCTACGATTTCGCCTTCAACGGGCGCGCCTTCCGACTTATCGATTGCCCCGGTTTCGGGCCCTCTAAATCCACCACGTCCGCCATCACAAAGTCCCTACGAGAACTCGACTCACAGTTCGGCATCGACCTCATCGTCAACTGCTTGCGCGGGACGCGGGGAGACGCAAGCGCCGGGGTCGAGAATTATGCGGCTATACGCTCAGCAGTGTCGGAAGACGTGCCTATCGTGGCGGTAATAACAAGTCTCGAGAGATATAATGAGGGGATGGATCAGTGGTGGACGAGGAATGAGGCTGATTTGAAGGCGAGGAGGATGGTGTTTGCAGATCATGCCTGCGTTACGACGCTCGAACCTGCGAGTACGAGCGATCCCAAGATTAAAACGAGAATAGTGGAGTCACAAAAGGCGACAAAGGACCTTATTTTGAGGAACTGTTGTATGGAGAGGAGTGGGAGTTTGGGGGTGGTTCCGCCGAGGAGACATCCTCGCAGGTAATTAAACATGTCGGTTCGGTGATTTTGGTGCATGATCTTGCTCGACATTACAGTGCATGATATTGGGGTTTTATTTTACATATACACATGGACCCACGGAGAGTTTGTATCATAATAGTGTCCGTTAACGTTGGCGCAACTTAGAAGACAAGTTCGGTTAGCGATGTGACGGTCATTTGTGAATGCAACCAGGAATCTACACGTGTCGGCATGACGTCGTGCATGCCTGTGCGGACAACACCATAAGAAGACTTCTATTTGCCCCTTGGACGAGATATACATCACCTTCGTTCAAGCCTACAGGGCCTTTTGCACGGAGGCTTTCAAGTTCCAGCTCCTTCGTTCGACCGATTGTCGACGGGCTTTGTCTGGTTCTGGAGTGTGTCAAGACATGAGGACAAGCGGTGGGTCGCCACGCGATAGGGACTCCGAGTCCATGGTCCTAGTCGCTTGGACGATTCCCTGGCGTATCGGGGTCTCTGAGCCCAATCTAAGGATGGGAGATACGGTGCGGTCCAACATGTGAAGGTCCGTGATCTCGAGAAGCAGGACGAGAGAAGAGCGGGGAAGCACGATTCCAAGGTGCATACATATACCGTGACGCATGCAGCCAAAAGTGCGGCACGCTTCCCATGAGGCACCCCCCAGTCGCTGGAACGCTTAAAAGCCTCCACGCAGACCATAAAGTGCGAGGTATCCAGCTCTTTCCACCCCCCGCACACGCGTCTGCCAAAATGGCCCCAGCCAAGTCCTTCACTCCCAACTGGCATTTCAGCGAAACGCCCATGATGAACCGGTTGCGCGGGTTGAACCCGTTCGAGCCCAAACCCCCTAGTGATGCCAATGCCAGTGGACAATGTTAGTAGCGAGACTTATTTGTTGAGCGCTTGTCTGGACGGACTGATGCTTATCGTCACGATCCCAAGGGCGACCGGGTGCACGTCATCGTCGTATTCGGACGGACTGGAATGGGCGTTAGTTCCCTTGTAAACTTAATCATAGGACGCGAAGAGGCACCTTATCACACCGACATGCACCCTTGCACAGAATTTCCAGCCGCCTACAGGACGGACATCAACGGCCACACATTCGACATATATGATATACCTGGATTCGGACACGATCACGCCACTGACAAAACCATCAGCCAGCTCTACACCGAGCGCGGCAATCGACCTCCTCATATACTGCTTGAAGCCGAAGGAGGGCATCGTCAAGAAGTATTATAACGCAGTTCGGATCTGCAGTCCCCGAGAGAGTACCTATGGTCGGAGTTGTGACCGGTTTGGAGAAGCACAGCGGGTCGATGGAGGACTGGTGGTCGGGGCCGAAGAAAAATGGAGAAGAGCTGGCAGCCAAGGGCATGAAGTTCGTTGACCACGCATGCGTGACGACGCTTGTCACGCGAAGATGTTTCGTACAACATGGACTTGTACGAGCGACGACACCAGTCAACGAAGGTGGTGAAGAGCCTGATTTGGAGGAACTGCAATGGGACGAAGAGGACCACGTACGTGAACAGCGCTGGATATGCTCCATATCTATCCTACGTGTAACGTCCTTCATGTTTTCTGTTTCTTGATGATTAGTCGATAGGCAGTGCCTTCGTCATTCACGTCAGTTACTGAGTGCTCGTGCGATTATGCCCAGACACTTCACCTTACCTACGTTCAGGATGGACAGCTTACGCTCGTTAGATACTCGCAGCGATCTTCGTTTTTAGTCGTTCATTTAGGGAGGCCTCTTGCACGGGTTCTATGCATGACAACGTTTCATTAATGCGAAGGAGTGGGTATGGATGAGACTTACCAGAACATGTCGTTCTATCATCCCGATAAGGCCGCGGAAGCTCGAAATCGACCTGGAACTTGCCACCTAGATATTCCGTCTGAGGCACCAGAGGATTCACTCTGAAATGACACTGTCTGTCTCGAAGGGCTAGAATGGCTCGACGATATCTGTCGGATCTGGCGAAGCGCTGATCATCGGATGATTGAATAGACGCCAGAGCGGAGAGAAAAACGGCGCGGACTACCATGAGGCAGAGTCCTTTAAAAGGTCCTGAACAGGACCTTTTCGCACATATCATCAATCGCATTCTACCAGCATCTAGCACTGGCATTTAGCTCGGAGCGTAGGATTCTAGCACATGGTCAGAATCGTTTACATCCCTATACGCAGAGAAGCTTATAAGTGTGCATTCAGGTTGCATTATGTCGTTCGTTGTGTTCGGACGAACGGGAATGGGCAGCAGCTCCCTCGTCAATCTCATCATCGGGAAAGAAGTCGCAGATATCAACAACGACAGTGGCCGGTGCACCAAGGACCGTGAACGCGGCACCATATCAAGCGAACATTGATAACAAAACAGTTGACATTTACGACGTTCCTGGGCTTACAAGGGGGGATGGATACATCAATGTGGAAGAGGCTTTTGGTCCGAGAAACCCACTAATACAGAGATCATAGCCGCCATCGTCGACTATAAACAAAAAACAAGGAATTGATCTCCTCATTCCAGTGCTTGGCACCAAAAGATGGGATTGGCCCCGACTATTACAGGGCAGTTACATCTGCCGTCGGTTCCGAAGTCCCTATCGCTGCTGTTGTAACAGCGTTTGGAAAGGGAGGATGGACGCGATGGAGAACTGGTGGTCGAAGAATGGAGCGGCGCTGGCTTCCGATATGAACATGCGGTTTGTTGATCACGCGTGCGTGACCACACTTCCGCAGAAATGACGCGAGGTGGAGATCGAGAAGAGTTGAGGGGGAAAATGCAGTAAGGGACCTCATCGCCAGACGGTTGTACTAATAAACGAGCGCCACCTAAATAGTGTGTTGCATCAGCGATCGCGAATCGGATATATATATACCCTAGATTTACATTTATCCGTCCTGATTCCTACCAGTCTTTCGATATATCTACCAGTGTACAATATTTTCCACTAGACCATTTACTTACCTTCATCCAGTGCCCGGGTGTGCTGAGGTAGGCTGAGGTTTGCCTTAGATGAAACGATGAACAAAAATCGACATAGTGATGTCCCTACGATGTTGCAAATGATTCTTCTGACTCTCAGAAATAATAAATCTGCGATGCGAGTAAGCGAATTCTTACTCCTTGTGCAAACTGTTATAGATCATACTATCGATCATGCATCATGCCTATGCATGGTTCGAAGTTGGAACGGGGTCATGAGAACGCTGCCGAGCAACCCGAGTACGTGACCCCAAAAGCGGGATGTGGCCCCTATCCACGGAAAGGGGTCACTCTCATACGTGGTGTCCACCGCTAGAGCCCCTCAAGTTCTTGTCCACGCTACAGTACAGTGTAGTCATCTCTTTTTTTTTTCTAAAGCCTTTGGCAAACAACTGCCCACGAGGGGCACTGGCTACAGTACATGGTTTCGCTATATCCTACCAGAAGCCTGAATATGCACGCAGCGGCTATGAAGTCCTGGCCCCTTTCCGAATACACGACCTCGTCTGGCTGATGAGTACCTTCGTACTTATATTCCCGTTGAGATGTGTTTGTCACGAGGCACTAGCACATGTGTCTCGACATAATTCGAATTAGGGTGGGCCATTCCAAAACAGTCAGGCACAGAGGTCTTCAAGTGTACATTGCTTGCTATGAACCAGCTAATCTCACCCGAACATCTGCTGCCTATTACTCGACCATGGATCTTCGCTGAAGGAATGTAATGACCCAGACAAGGGGTACCACCACGTGAATCGACGACAATCATTCAATCCATGCCTAATTCTGATCTCGAGGAGACACCAAAATTCGAGGGAGATATCGAGGCTTGGTGGAATACATTTCTCGAGCAAGGCAAAACTAATGGGAAGACGCTTGAAAGCAAGGGCATAGTGTTTGATGCTCGCCTATGCGTAACAAACCTACCCCGTAAAGATACGGACCTTGTGACCGGTTTGGACAAGCGCAGCGTTGCAGTTCCTCCAAATCAGGCTCTTCACTGCCTGTGTTGACTGGCACCGTCGCCGTACGAGTCCATGTTGTACGAACGTCTTCCTGTGAGAGCGTCATCACGCATGCGTGGTCGACGAATTCATGCCCTTGGCTACCAGCGCTTTTCCATTTTTCTTCGGCCCCGAACACCAGTCCTCCATTGATC
>MU123795.1:0-117349 GCA_014904935.1 Melanogaster broomeanus | reverse complement strand
ACGACGTCTGGTGGAGATATAAGAGTATGGATGTGGGTTTCCAATGTCATATAAACGATTTGGAACACCCACAAGGCACTCCGGAATTTTCCTGATATCATTTGACCATCTCCTCCTCCTCCTCCCCCTACCCTCTATCAGCTATCAATTTGCCCAGGATGTCTAGCAAGGCTATGAGGATGTGGATGGGGGTTTTCAAGGTCAGGGAATCCATTGGAAGCATCCTCAAAACCCTCCAGAATTTATTGAGGTCACAATGATACGCAAGCAAGTCGCGATGTGGTCGTCTCCACCTCCCTTCGTTGGAGGCATTCTTGGGAACGTTCGCGAATTCCCGAAGAAGCGGCGGTATTTGTGGGCGTCGGCCCAGGCCACCATGATGTCATATGGGGTCATACATGACAAGCTTGACGTTCTCCGCATGTCTATTCTTTCGCCCTTCGCAGAACTTCCAACCCGCACCGAGATACCACGTCAGATTCTGTGCCGCACTTTCGAGCTCCCTGAGAACTTGGTGAGGGTTATCAAGTGATTATAATGACCTATAACTTACGTATTAAGTACTGTGTTTGGATATTACGGCGAGGAGCATGGCGACGGCGACATTGGCTGCTGGTGAGATGAGAAGTCGTCTCAGTGCTAGTATTTTCCTGATGAGTCACTACACTGACCACCGGTTAAACTCGACGGGACTAAACTTTTTTTACATATGCTGCGAGACAGTACATCTCAGCCTTCTCGAATGTGGATACCCCATAAAACCCTGCTTTGTCGGCAACGATATGACCGACGTTGGGAGGAAATCCTTTGTGTGATGGCCCAGCGCCGACAGATCTGCGACAAGCAGACTCGGAGATCCTCTAGGTTCCAGTTAGGACACTAACGTCTTAGTCGCCCCCCCCGATCGCGTAGAAGTGATGGTCAGGATCATCCCCTGTTGAAGCGTCTACCACTCACGATGATTTCATCAAGAGTGGTCCCCTCCAGCCGCTCCTGATTCTCACATAATTCCGTGACGCAGATGCCGTTGGTCTTGTCCTAATGATATCACGGCTTAGCTTGCCCAGGGAACGTTGCATTCGAAAAATTTCCGACGTTCCGGACATCCGGTTTACTTTTTCCTGCTATGGTGTCTCTGAATGCTATTATGCATGCATGCGCAGCTGGCAACATGGCTTGATTCACAGGCACCTGAGCTCTGATTTTCTGTACAAGAGTGACTACAAATTCATCCGCAAAGATTGGGCTGCTGCGTTTAAACAAGTGACTGGTGACAACACGTCTGTTAGAGCTTCCTCAACAGAAACGGACTGAAGGTCATTCGCGTAGAACATCAAGATGGTATGGAATTGTAGAGAGAACGATTTGTCTTTAGTAAGCGACACAACCACGATCGCGAGCGGGCTTTACAATGAGTTCTCAAATTCGTAAGGTATTGTAACTGTCGAGCGTGTCCGCAGACTACTAAACCTTATCGTCAGTATCGTCAGACAATTGAAACGGCTTAGCATGAGCTTCAAGTCCGGAGACCAAAGCTCGCCTCATTTCGTTCGCGGTCCCAAATGCCCTGGACTCGTAGCTTAAGTCAGCTCGTGCTGGAAGCGCTGCCTTGATTTCCCTGAGAAGTGGCAGACAACTATGGGCTCCCATGCACGAAGGTGAGATCGACGACCCATAAGTAATTCGCCAGATAGGATTAACAGGTGTACAGTATCCATATAACCCGAATTACACGCAATGGTCACTTTCTCGCGACCACGTCGACTTTGGCTTTTACTTCACGAAATGCTCTCCACCACACCTTGCCTATAGCCTCCGATGTTACCCGTTGCGTTTCCTGATCGGTCTGGGCGTCATCTTCTTCGTACATCGGGGCTCAGGGGATTAGAAACGGCACCAAGTGAACGATACATGACATGCATAACATTTGATGACAAGGGTTCTACAAATACTATACAGATACTACACACTTGTTAGCCTACCTGACAAACTCAACCCGTAGATCTGGCGACCAGATCCTGCTAAGACTGAGCATCCAACAAGAATTCATTTATCCCCTCTCGCCAGGAACAAGTTCACTGGACGTCCGAGCGGCTTGGCCTCTGCAACCTTTGCGAAGGTAACATTCCCTAGACCAGCCTTCTCGAATGTGGTCCGTATGTCAGCTTCAGAAAACCCTCCTTTGTGTGCAACAATATGATCGAAGCCGGGAGGAAATGTTTCGTGCAAGGATTCATCGTGGATCATATCTGCAACAAGTAGAGATCCTCCAGGTTTCAGATAGGACACTAGCGTCTTTGTCACCTCGTCGATCGAGCGGAAGTGATGGTAAGCGGATGCACACTATATCATCGGATATGAACATTCATCTCTGTTCATCCTCTGTTAAAGCGTCAACCACTTACGACGATCACATCAAAAATGATCTCGAGCTGCGCTTCATTTTCACGTAATTCCGTGACGCAGATGGCCCTCATCTCTTCGAGAGCGGCGCCGTTGTCGCTGACGGCCTTGTTATAATGATCTACCATGGCTTGGCTGATATCCACACCAACGATCAACTTTGGATCTTCGGCGGCCAACACTTGGGATATGAGCCTGCCAGTGGGCCAAAGTAGGAGTGGGCTTAGAACGGTATCCATCACAAAACATATCCACCACTCACCAGTCCCACATGCAAAATCCATTACTGTTGTGACGCCTTCTTTAAACAGACCAGTGTCCTTCATAGCCCCGCCGAGTTTCTGTGCTGTTGTTTGTGCGTCATAGAGATGGTTGTACTGATGAGCTGTTTCATTGAAGTGATGCCTGTTCGACTCTTCGTAGTTGGTGTGCTGGCCATGGGCCTGTTGTTGATGCGAGTGTACGTGATGGTGATCTGCATGGGGGCCACTGCCAGTGGGATGGGTATCTGACATGTTTCAAGGAATAGCCGATGAGGCGCTTGATGTCGGAGGAGAATAAGTGACACTAGCCTATCGAGACAGGCGTAGTAGGCACAAAGAGAAGAGAGGTGTTGAAGTCTGTATTCGTAGTAGAGAAAACGCTGGGCTCCAGACGAAGAGAGTCGTACTACTTGTATCGTACGGGCAAGAGATGATCCAGATGATAAGAATGACTCATCCTATGCGAACCTGTGTCTCCAATCGCCCGTGGAGCAAAATATCGTTGTTCAGGATGTGAATCTGCAGTACCGCAACAGTGACGCTCGCCGGGGAACAACTTGAACCGATCATAGTTTAGGATGTGATTCCGCAGGACCGCAACAGTGACGCTCGCCCGGGGAACAACTGATCACAGTTTGGGATGTGATTCCGCAGTACCGCAACAGTGATGCATGAAACATGAGATGGACTCGGATTTCCCCTGTTTCGGTCGTGCGAGTTAGTAAGTCGACTAAGAACGAGTTGTTCCCATAATCGCGGGCCTTAGCTAACACTGTGGTACAGTCCAACAATCCCCGATACAAGTTTCTGCGATGATCGAGGATCGAATATTGAGACCATATTTTGAGCAAATCCAACGCCTTGCTTGCAAGATCGAATTTCGGGTATTGTTCCAATGTGGTTACGAGCTGGGGGATGCTCGGTTGCAACTGGGTCTGGTCAGCAGATCAGCAGTTTAATATATTAATTCGCCAGGTAGGATTAATGAGTGTACAGCACAGTATCTGGAGAACCCCCAATTTTCATGTAATGGTCACTTCAGGGCAACAGTCCCTCCGAAACGCTTTCTCGCGACCACGTCGACTTTAGCTTTTACTTCACGAAATGCCCTCCACCACGCCTTACCTATAGCCTCCGATGTCACCCGTTGCGTTTCCTGATCGGTCTGGGCCTCATCTTCATCTTCTTCGTACATCGCCCATCTTCTACGCAACAGAACAAGCCACCACTTCATCACCGCAATTGTCTTTTCCATCCCGGTATCGGAGGACTCCAGGCTCTGCACGAGAAATTTGCCGAAATAATCCACGTCTTTCTGGTTCGGAGGATGTTCCTCGAAGCCTTTGACCCATGTTTCGATGACCCGCTGTACGTCGTCCGTCTCGGTGAAGCACAGTTTCTCCCCCTTCTGTTTCCCCTGTTGCTTGAGCGTCGGGGGTTGAGGATGCTTGGCTTGAGGCGGTGGCTTCTTTCGATAAGGCGAACGTGCTACACGGGTCGTGTCCTTGATGACGAGCTTCCTCTCAGTGAAGACACCTCCACTTTTCTGATGGCGAGCCATGATCAACTGTTCGCGCTGCATGTCAACAGGCAGCGCGGCGAACACCTCCGCGTCGATGCCTAATTCGCGTAATTCGACATCTGAGACGCGCACAGAAGAAGATCGCTCGCGCCTAGCGAAAAGGGTTTTCTTCGGCGAGAGGGTGGCCCTGCTCTTGGGTGCGAGCTGCTGCGTGATTCGCTTCACGTTTGTTGTACCTTTGACCATCATCTTTTGGCGAGGCTCTACGATCGTGGATGCGGGCTCGACTGGCATAGGGGAGCGAGAACGTCGGTACGCGTCCTCCAGCTCCTTGCGGACGTCTTCTGGTAGGGCCTCGAACACGTCCTTATCAACTTGAGAGAAGGAGGGTAAGTCTACGTGAACTGCTCGTGTGTCGATAGCAACATCGACTGAAGCAGGCTCTCCTTGAGATGAAGGCAGTTGAATGACGATCTCTGGTGCCGAATCATCCCGTGGTGGAGGATGACCTGTAGACTGGGGTTTTCTGTCCGCGAACTGGAAGGGCAATTTAGCTTGTCCTACATCCCCACTCCCGGTCTTCTCCAGCTTCTGGATCTGGATGCCAATTCCGCGAAGCTCTGTTGGGTCGAAGTCCCAGGACTTGAGCAACCGCCACGCATGCTCTCCAATGTCTTTGCTGTCGCCCGTTGCAGAACCTTGCGCGTTGGCCAGACCAGTCTGCTTGTTGAACATCTCGCATATGCCATGACCCATGAACTAAAAAAGAGTGAATTCGTCGCCCGTCAAATCTGGATCTGAACGGTACCTTTGGAGCTTCCTTTGGGGCAGTCGGGTCACGTTTCATAATCTTGAGAGTGAGCGAGCGACCACGCATCGAGATATTGTCCAGACGTCGTGCAACCTCTTCTGCCATGCGATGTATGAACTCTTCCGCTTGTTCGTTATTCTCAAACCGGATACCGTACTAAGCATGAGTTTTAGCATTCATGTCACGGCGTATAATGAGAGAAACACACGTTGATGTCACAGGAGACCGACTTGCGAGGTTTGTCCGACTCTAGTTTCCGTTCGTCGATCCCGCGAATGGCTTTGTACAGCGTCTCTCCCGTACTCTTCCCCAAAGCCTCACAAAGTTGAGCTTTGCTCCGCTTAGCCAGCTCCCCTAGGTTTGTGACACCGAGCTTCTCCTTGGCCTTTTGGCGCGTGGAGTGGCCAAAGCCATGCAAGTCGTCGATATCGAGGGGTTCGAGAACTTTTGACACATCTTCCTTCTTGAGGTGGAATAATCCAGCTGGCTTCGCTCTGGCGCGTGGCGATTCGAGCAAGTTGTATATTCTCCGCAATACCGATACTCACTATGATTAGGTGTCAGCTAGGACTCGTCTCTGAATGTTATGATGCGTACCTTCGCAGCCAGTGGCTTGCTTCACCTGAGTTCTGATGTTCTGTGCTAAGGTGACTGCAAAATCATCCGCTGAGAACGGGGAGGCTGCTTTCAGACGAGCGACTCCTGACGACATGTCTATTAGAGCTTCGTCGACAGAGACGGCCTGAAGGTCATCCGCGTAGCGCATCAAGATGGTATAAAATTGTAGAGAGAGCGATTTATATCTGTAAGCGTCAGTCTTATTCAGACAATCACGATGCGAGCTAACTTATAGTGACCAGCTCACCGCTCAAATTCGTAAGGCATCGTGGCAACCTCGGGACATAACTGTCGAGCCTGTCGCAGACTAAGCTGCGTCATCAGATCTGTCGGTAGCATGAGCGTCGGAGGGCAGTGCTCACCTCATCCCGTTCTTGATCCCAAATGCTCTAGCCTCGTAGCTCGAGCTGGCGATTTCGCTGGTGCTGGAAGCGCCACCTTGACTTCCCTGAGAATGGCAGACGACCACAGGTTTTCCGCGAAGATGAGGGCGGTCCACGAGGCCCACCGAGACAAAGAAACAGTCGAAATCACAGTGCATAATGACTCTGTCAACAACCTGCTCCTTCTGCTTGCCCTTGGCTTTGGAGGGGGACGTCCTGAAAAGCTCTGCGCCTCTCATGCTGACGTCGTCAGTAGGGTTCGTTTGTACGTCTGGGCTTCGTGTATCGTGTCACTGTCACTGTAGTCGTGCCCTGTTTCAAATTCTCCACTCTCGGCACGCTCTTGGGCTTCCATCACAAGACTTTTAAGTTCGGCCTTCCACATGGACAGGTGGTGGAGGCGAGAATTCTTGTAGAAAGCCTTCAATAAAGTCAGGAGCGATAGATGTGTGAGCTGCTCTCCACTGAGGGTTGGCCATGACGCGTTCGGCCAGCTCGTTTGAACCAAGAGAAGCGTATCCCGGAACGCGTGCAGCGTCCTCGCGCGTTCCTGGGTCTGTCACGTAGAGAGGGCGTGGAGATGACTGAGAGTCAGAGGGTACCGGGTCTGCGTCGCGATGCCGAATACCTGCCGCCTGGTCAACACTCCCTGTACTCGAACTAGGTTCAGCTCGCGATGCAGATGTCGACGCGTGTTGGTCGGTTTGAAACAGCCTGGTCTGACCGATCTGTGACCCTTGGGTTTGTTCCACCCTATCTCCAGGACGGAAGATATAATCCGTCCAGGGAAGAAGAGTTCCAGCAGTCACACTGTCGACCAGCCATTCAGGTCTGACCACCTTCATCTGTTTGAACTCTTTGATCTTGGCTGGAGTGAGAGAACAAGTTACGATGTGGGTTCTGCAGGCCAAAGTCACGGATAAGACTACTACAACACAGACAAGACGTTCATGCGCACACTAGAGATTTCTTATCAAGGTATGGCTGGAAGACACCCCCATGCTGTATAAGGAGCTTTCGCAAGTCCTGGACAGAGGGTCTCGTCCATCCATTAACCTGCGCTGTTTCTCAGTACATGTTCGGATGGAAAAGAGAACAAGGGACACTCACATATACCGAAAGTCCTTTAAAGATGTTACTTTTCTCTTCATTTGAGTCCGTCTCCAGATCTGCGTTTTGAATTTGTAGCTTTGCGCGCTTCCTCCTCATATACTCTCCGAAGTCACCAAACCGAGAAGCCCCATAGATTTCGTCATTATGTTCAAGAGCATTTTGTCTTGCACGTTTCGTAGATTCCGGTAGGTCGACGAGACTTTCGGAGCTTTGACTTTCGGAGCGTTGTCGCTTGTGCGAAGACACTTGCTTGAGAGAAGGGCGAACTGCACTTGCAGAGGACGTGCCGTCAAGTCGATCAAGCAGTAGTATTTCGTCCTCGAACGAGCTCCTTTAGTTCTAGATCTTCGATAGGTGTTGGATCTAATGACGGCGCGTCCATGGCCATGGAAGTTCTGACTGATATGATTCAGAACAGGGAGGTGTGAACACGCGTTGTTTGGCAAAAGCTTTAGAAATAAACAATCAAGGAAAGGGGTGGGGGTATTTGTTACTATTTGGGCAAACTTGAAATGTAATAGTCTCGACTTGGTCTCAGCCTGGCTGGCTGCAAGTTACGTTGGTCTTCTGATTCAAGAGTTTTTATGTAATGAACGCTTTACGAGCGACGTCAAATACAGATACGTTACTAGCACTAGTAGGATATTCGGGCTTAGCATCCAAGCTAACACCCCTTCCAGTTCACCACACCACCCGCTCGTGGTATCCTTCAGGCTATTTTGGTTGCACTGACCAGTGCAATATCCAGAGTCACACCAGGGTAACAATCTTCACAGAGCGATTCGATAGTGAGTGGGAAGTTGTCTACTCTAATGGTCTCTGACTATGATGAGGGCCAGGTAGAATGGTCCATGCACGAAGGGAATCAAACAACGGGGGAACGTGAGGCTGAGGATAGCCTCGGAAGTCTCACCAGTGAAAACGTCATCGCCAATATCGACATTTCCCTTCGATCTTCTTCACCTTGTCCTAGAGTATGCCACACCTCCAATCCACTTTCTTGATCCATCGACCCATCTGGGAAGTTGCTCTCGTGGTGCCGGAGGCTGCGTAAGTTGTCGTCGTTTGCCGATGGTGGCGAGTTGTCGGTATTGGCATGCTCTACCGTGATGTCGTCGTCATACCTATCGGCCAAACACTTGCTCTCTCTCGAAGCTCGTCCGAAGCTCTGTCCAAAGATTCGCACTCTCCGCATAGAGACTGGTCTCATTTGTTTCATCATCGATATCGAATATTCCGTCAATCCAGATGACCTGCCCGATACCCAGTTTCCTATTTGGAGGAACTTCACTGTATCTGCCATGATACGACGAACCTGCTCACCATCATTTCCAAACAATGTAGTCTGCCACGACTAAGACAGTTCTCGACCCTTGATGTGGCCATAAGGACTGTAGCTACACGAATATGGCAAACAGTTCACTTGCTTCTCCAATGAATCTCCATCGGCGCCCGACGTGCAACACCGTGCGAAGACGGTTAATCTACGTATCCGGTTCCTGGACTTTTGTCCCTCTTGCTTCATGTCTGGTGCAGAAAGGCGTTTACCCTCTATTCGCTAAGTTCGGACGATTGACCCGGATATGGTGGGTACGTCATCCGGCACACGGATTCCCGTCCTCTTTCCACCAGATTGTGGGGATATTGTGATGGAAGAGGATATTTGGTCACATGATGATACCGATGAAGAGTGGCTGCTCCCTTCAGCATCCTATTCCTCCTCACGACTAGGAGTCTGGCCATGATGAAGATGAGGTTGACCCGGCGTTTGAGTAGTGTCACAGGTCGTGTCTGCTCAGCGGCAAGCAGCTCCGGTGATTGTCACGCGGTGTTCGTGGCTAGACACGCGGAATAACCCAATATGCGGCGTGAGTCACCACTGCTGGTTGCAATAATTATCTTCGCATGGGTACAATCCGTCCGATGGCTTTCGTTCCAATGGTACAGACAATGCCTGTGAAAATATATTGGAGGCCCACGCTATCGCGACGATTTCGGCCCTCGTCATGGACCGACCTCGCCCGACCTCCACCATTGAAGCAATATACAGCGCTATGCTACTTTCCCGTTGGTTAAACCCGTCGCAGTAGAAAAACTGTACGGACCTGAGGTTCCCTGAAGTACCGGTGAAGACCATGGCAATGGAGTATATCCATCCCGTACAAACTAGGTGGCATGATTGAGTTACTGTCCATATAAGTACATTTAACTTACACCCGAGAATGGGTAGGTTTGGTTTCATCTTGCAGACCCAGAAATAGAGACCACCTAGAGTAGGACTTGGCAGCAACGGTAAGAATACGTGGCGGACGAACCGTGATGACCCTTACTATGAACTACAAATCTCTGCTAGACTGAGGGCGATGAGAAACATGAATAGACTGCAAATCTGGCGTAACCCAACGGTCATTCAGCATCCCGGTTGAATTCAGCAAGGAAGCTCGCTCACGTTCCATCCCCAGAACAACCCAAGGGGTCCGCCTGCGAACAATCCGGCTTGGAAGGAGGCGCTCATCCCTGTGAGGATACCAACGGCGCAGAAAGACATGCCTACACCCCACAATGACATTTCGCGGCGGAATTCAGGCTGATACCCGAGGTCAACCAGGCGCTGATCGGACGCGGCCAACATAAAAGCGCCATCCTTGGTGCCAGTGACCTCCTCGTTCGTGTCAGAAGGTGAATTGCTGTAAAGCGTCGACATAGAGAGACGAGACAGGAGAGGATGTGAAACCGCTACTACTGGCCATGTTGTGGTTGAACAGGTGGACAAGTGTGGGACCCAAATATGTGAGATAACATTGAAATAAAACTGGGAAGCGGAGATAAGAGAATTGGGCTATACAGTCACCAACCGGTGACACTGTCGTTCGTATCCGCTAGCAGTTCAACAATATTCACCTTGCAGCGACATAAATCCAGGTTCTGGAACTCGGGTCGATATCGAGGATTACGCCACAAACCTTCCCGTGTACCAATGACACTGGCCTGTCGAGGGTATACGCTCAAGCGCTCATGGTCGTATCGGCCCTAAGCCCAAAGTTCTGCTGTGCGACTTGCCAATCGATCATGTGCAAAGCAATGTGCAAGGCAGCAGACGATAAAAATGAGCAGCAAAAAAACGTCCGGGAAGCGCCCGAGCCCAGATGCAATAGACAGGCGTGATAAGCTATGAAACAGAAGAATGTATCGCACGAGAAGATGACGAGTGAGGCAAGAGGGCGGGAGAGGTGCCAGTGTGTGACTGACCAGTGACATACGACTGCTATCTAATAAGGTAAGCAGAAAATGATGCGTGCGGGTTGCGTGCGGGAGCAGATCTGAAAAGTTTGAAAAGTTTAGGAAAGTAGGACTCGGATATTTGTAAATTATGCCTCTCGACGCAGGAGTATAGTTATACATAGTGCAGCTCAGCCAAACCCTTGGTAATGACAAAATCTGAAAGCGAAGTCTGATTTCGGACATTCCTGTCCACCACCCAAAAACATCATCCCAGTACTGTATACCACCACCATGAAATACTTCTCGACGCGCGGTCATCCAGGCGAACGATCCTTCGAAGATGTAAGTCGCTTTTCCACCCTCCACCCTCCTTTGCACCCTCTCTGACCAAACCCCTCTCTTTCGTCAGGTCGTGCTCGCCGGCCTGGCGCCAGATGGAGGGCTCTACATCCCGCGAGACATCCCCACTCTTCCAGAGAACTGGGAAACAACGTGGGCGACCCTGTCATATCAACAGCTCGCGATCAATGTCATCTCCCTCTTCGTCTCTCCAAACGAGCTCCCTCTGGATGACCTCGAAGCCCTCGTCAACAGGACCTATAGCGTTGGTCCCTCCGCATTCCGAGAGCAGTCGATTACCCCGCTCGTACAACTAGACCAAAAAAAACACGTCCTCGAGTTGTTCCATGGGCCTACATACGCGTTCAAGGATCTCGCGCTCCAGCTCGTTGGAAACCTCTTCGAATACTTCCTCGGCAGACGGAACGCGCAGAAGGCCCCAGGTGAGGCGCCAGAAAAGCTCACTATAGTCGGCGCAACGAGTGGAGACACGGGCAGCGCTGCTATATACGGGCTCCGCAACAAAGCCAACATATCCGTCTTCATCCTTTTCCCCAAGGGTCGCGTATCCCCTATACAGGAAGCCCAGATGACCACCGTGTTGGACGCAAACGTGCATAACCTATCTGTCAGCGGCACGTTTGACAACTGCCAGGTGAGCATGGCTCACGATGACGGAGACATCGCTTGAACGTACCCCATCGTTCTACATAGGACGTTCTAAAAGCCCTCCTAGCTGACAGGGAGTTCAACGACAAACACAGCCTCGGAGCGGTTAACTCTATCAACTGGGCCCGTATCCTCGTCCAGATCGTGTACTACTTCTCTGCCTACTTCCAACTCCTCAACAATCCCAGCGCCGACCTGAATCACTCCGAAATCCAGTTCGTAGTCCCTACCGGCAACTTTGGAGACATCCTCGCGGGATACTACGCCAAGCGCATGGGTCTACCTATGGGCAAACTCGGCGTGGCGACCAACTCGAATGATATCCTTGCTCGTTTCTGGAACAGCGGCACGTACCAAAAGGTCGATCCCACGGCAGACGCAGTAGAAGGCGGCGTCTACGCAACAGTCAGCCCAGCCATGGACATTGCCGTGTCAAGTAACTTTGAGCGGCTACTTTGGTATCTTGCCTATGAAGAGGCAGAGCACACTCAGGATGAAGAAAAGCGCGCAGCGGCATGTGAACGGGTCAGTCAGTGGATGGCGGCCGTGAAGAATAAGGGGGCTGTTGATTTGTCGGCTGTCCTTGAAGAGGCAAGGAGAGACTTTGTCGCTGGTAAAGTCAACGACGAACAGGTGAGTGACATTACTGGTGCAACTCATTGTCATACCGAGCTCAATGATGACTCCAGATCATCGCTACGATCAAGAAATATCACGAATCGAATTCGTACCTCGCCGATCCACACACCGCTGTAGGACTGCACGCTGCCAAGGCATTCGAAAAATCCAAGTACGTCCCTCAAATGTTCTTTCTCCTCGTCGTGGACCATTGAGCTCACCATTTGCTGAAGTTCCGAATCAACGATCCAAGTAGTCCTGTCCACCGCCCATCCTGCCAAGTTCGCCGAGGCCGTCCAGAGAGCACAGTCTACATTCGATCCGGAGACAGTGTTCGGGGACCTCTTGTCGCGTGAACGCCGTGTGGAGACTATAGAAGGAACTGAAGAAGAGCTTGTGGGGCTCGTAATGAAGGTTATTGAGAGGGTTGCGAGCGAGCAGAGCTCGTGAGTGGAAAACTGCAGCTTATAACTTGAAGTACACGATATTCTTTAGGTGCTACTTCACAGAGTTTGTCTAAGTCTATGAGGAAAGTCCGCTGGATCAGATAGTGCTTTGGGGTTTCTAGAGAAATCGCATCTCTTGTAAATCTCCGTGTCCGTCGCAAAGTCCCTGTCACCACACCCAACCCAACCCCACTGCAGCCGCAAGCGGCAGCAAGATCATACCGTCCCGCACCTTAGATCTCTGTGCAGAGTCTCGCTTAGGAGAGAACCCAGGCCGCGCAGCAGCCAAGCCCGATTCCGAGAATGGCTGACACCACAGAAAATACGGCGCAGACGGATACTTGGGGTCCACATTTGCTAGGAAACTAGCGTACTTGCCGTCTGGATCGCCATATTGCGCCGCTACGCCTGCCATAGGCTGATACAGCTCTGACGCGATCTCGTCTCCAGGGGGGATCGTCATCGCGAGATCTAACGCGTCTTTGATCCCCGCCCCTGCGTAGCCAGTCCAGTTCCAAAAGTTGAGGCCAAGGTACTCTCCGATGCGTGCGTTTGTCTGATGCAATGTCAAATTCCGCGTCCTGCTGGGCGGCCGAATCAAACTTACCATCATAGCGATTAGGTTATAGGCACGGTAGTGGTACGGCCGTGTTCTACGAGCTTCCAGGGGCTATCGGATGAAGTTGTCCAGCTATTCGCACAACGAAAGTGAGGTACATGCCTGTTCTCCCGTTGCGGTAATCTGGTTCATATAGATGGTGTTGAAGTACGTCTCGATAGTGGCTCGTGCGCCTTCGATGTCATTCGCAATGAGCTGGTGGGACGCTAGTTGGGCATAATAATATGATCCATGGTTGCTATAATGCAAAAGGGGCCAATTAGGCAGACAATCAGTAACGGAGCGGTACATGCGTACTTTTTGGCGGCGGCTTCCTCGAGTGCGATCCAGTACGACGTGAACCAACCGATGAATCTCGTGCACCAGTTTGCCATTGCATCGTCCAGGTCTTGTGTCCAGAACGCCGAATTACCGTTTCTCAATATCAATATGGCATTCGCAACCTTAGCCATGCATTTCAGGTCCCTGTTTGATTCAGGCAGTGACGCAGATCTGGTCGGGAGCTCTGACTTTCAGAAGGTTCTCGCTTGCACGAAGACGCTTATGCGAGAGAACGAGCGCTGAACGGTACCCCAGTGGGATGTGCTGTCAGGCTGATCAAGCAGTAGTATGTCGTTCACAAAGGGCTCCTCTAGTTCTCGATCTGCGAGAAGAGACAAACCCAATGAATGGTGCTGGAAGTGTGAGCGCGTTGTTTGGCCAACAGCCATGGGAACAGGCAAACACCATGTCAAAAAAGTATTATGAGTAATTATGCGATGGTATATATAGTACCGTAATGCCCATCCCGAAATGCCCAAACTCGCTACAAAGACTGAACAACGATAGAGATATCGTCCAACCAAGGCACTTTCGAGTCCAACGTCAATGCCCTAGACACACTGACTGGGTCCCCTCCGAGTCCCTGCCAAAGTAACTGCAAAGCCAAGTTGCTTGCACCACCGCAATCGGCGGAAGAGTCCAGGTGCTGTAACCATCGCTCTATCACCCTGCGCTGATCTTCCCCACAGATGTCAGTGAAGCCATCCGAGCATAATACAAGGTATTTTGGAAGGCTGCGTTGTGAAGGATCTAGTGGATAGTGCGTGACCTCTGGAGTCGAAGATATGTAAGGCGGCGTGAAATTCCGCACGAGGAATTCTTCCCAATGGTGAAGTGCCGTGACCACCAGGGTACAAATTGTATAAGATTCGTCTTCGTGAATTCTGGTGGTTGCTTGAAGGGAGTATCGCCTATACCTGAGGTAATCCATTAGACGTAAGCACAGAGGGATGCGACGGTGTGGTTACGAACATCGAAACGGTGCAATGGCACCGAGAACGCGGCTGTCGACAACACATTCGGGCTCTCCCGGATGCTCCCGCTTGACGCGTTCGATTTCTCGTACGTTTTCACCGTTGTGAACCGTCGTCAAGATTTCAAAGTTCCACGAGTGGTTCGCTGTCTCTGAGATCATCACTATTCGGAGGGGCATCAGCCAGCACACAGGAAGGTGGCTAAACTCACCTACCGCCTTGGCAATCACCAAGATTGGCCAACCACAGGTTCTCGTGATCAGGGTCAACAAGGGCAACCAGCGCTGTCGTGCCATACATGCACAGTCTTGCCTTCTTGAAGTTGTTCCCGCCACTCTTGTGATCATGGAGGATAGAAGCATATCTTGTCGTCCGGCATGGTCATCGCCGATTGTAAGCCACCTGGGAACAACTCCAGAACGTCTCTGGCGATGGCTTCATCAAACGATCGGATAGAGTTGCTGAACATGTCCGCAATGAGGGGAGGCGGAACAATATGCCCGCCGTGCTTTTGGGTCATGTCTTCGAGAAATTCGCGTACTATGATGGGCATATGATACGCCGCATGCTCCACAGTCGCGTCGCCAAGATGCCCTGAGAATCACCACACGGTCACCTCACGTCCACGCACAAAATCGAACACCACAACGCCCACCATCGAACACAGCCGTGAATGTCCACATACGCCCTCCAATGTTCAGCCGCTGCATAGCGTAGCGATCTTGGCTTCTCGCATCCGGAAAAGGCTGGAAGTTCACCGCGTCTGCGCGCCATCTTCCGTTGGCTCCGTAAAGCATGCTTTGATGATCAGATGTGTGCGACAACTTCTTCCAAGCCTCCGTCGCTCCTAGACTCGTGAACGGACGAGGCCAAGGGCCATCCTCCGAGCTACAGATGCTCCCGGGGATGTCGTAGTGCGATGCTTGTGACGAGGAGGGCTGGGCTTGCCTATAGACTCCCGAGCCAGCGGACAGAACCATCCTGTCGAACTAAGAGAGGGAGGAGAAGGTATAGGACAGTCGGACGAGGGAGGAAGTTCTCGCGATAATTGGCGCTTCATCATCCTTAAAACAGATGGCAGCTGCCGTGTACTGGAATCTTTAGAGTTCAAACATGGCCGGGTTTATTGATAATTTTTGGTAGGGTCTTGTGCACATTCACGTGGGACGTCACCGTGCTGTAGGTTAGCGAATATGGGTATGTTACGAACCTGACCAGGTTAGGTCAATCTGCTCAAGGGGGACCGGATGCAAACGAACATTCGCAATGTTCGCGCGGTCATTTCTACAGCCCTTCAGGGGCATTAGGAACGGCGCACCGCAAACGCCCACATTCATTAACCAGGTTACTTAACTTCTCACCGCTAGCATTGAAACCGAACATCTCAGGCTACTCAGCGCTTGCAACAATGAGCACGTTAATATTAGCTCTGTACAGATTATACTGCCAGATGATTAAAGACAACGAATGCGTCTAATGGATACAATGTTCAGTTTTCCATGTGATGATGATAACCAGGGAGAGACGTGGAGAAGAGAGTGTAATTGCGTGGAAAGTCCATGTGAGGAAATATTCATAATGAGAAAAAAATAAGTTCATGCCAGTGTACGGAATGGGTTGCGTGATCCGCCCGTGTTAGTCGGCGTTACCCAGGATGATCCACCAGTGGACTGAGCGGACTGCTGGACAGAGGCTGCATAGGCTTGGGCGTCCGTTTCTAGCCTGGGCGGCGAAGGCCGTCGCGACAGCGCGACGGCTTCTTCTTGTACACCGAGGACCCAAGAGTACTCGTGGAAAACCGCGACGTCAAGGGATTCGTCTTCACGGGCTGCCGAGGCTCAGGCCCCCGCAGTGGCATTCCGGTCATTTGCGAATACATAGAGCCTCTAGGGGAGTGGTACGAATCGTTGTCATGCGACTCCCCGTGTTTGTGGTCAAACACCGAAGGAGCCCCATTGGAACCTGCCCGCGAATATTCGTAAGCACCAATAAGCTTATCCAGCTCCCGATCGTGTCGTGCTTCTTCGGCAGCACGTAGCTTCCAGAGTGAGATCTCCTCGGTGTCCGGACGAGGCTGTTTTGATGAATGGCCGAAAAGCCTCTCTCCAAACCTCGCAAGACGCAATCTCCAGCTGGTTTTATGATCCAGCGATTTGGCAACAGCAAAGGCTGCAGTCTCCTTCGCCCGTTGCTTGCGTGCGCGCCGGCGCCAGCAGTACAGAAACGCCACAAAAATAAAGGCACAGCCAAGAGCCATCAGCAGTATCTCCCACCACGATAAGGGTTGCCGGGTTGTCGCTGTAGTGGGCGCAGAAATACCGGTGATAGTTGGTAGCGCTGAGGAACCTGATCCGGTCGGAACAAGGACAAGCTCCGAGAGACAAGCCCCGAGACCAGGAACGACACTGCTTCCACTGCTGCAGTTCGCTGCGGCGCAAGTACCTCCACGCAGCACCTGACTCGAGCTCGAACAACCAAGGCAGTTGCTCGGACCAGCGCCTGAGCAACTAGAGCAGCTCCCATCACACGATTGGCACGTGGACGACGTGGTGTCAAAGTATTGGTTCTGACTGCAGGTGGCAAGGCAACGGCCATTGGTAAGCACCGGAAGATTCTTGTTGCAGCTCGTGCATTGGTTGAAAGATCCGCCGGAACACGTCGCGCAGTCAGGATGACAAGCAACACAGCTGCTGGCGGAGCTGAATGTATTCGATGGGCACGAGCTGACGCATTGGCCATTCGAAGCAAGCAAGTTGTTATTGCAGGTCAGGCAAAAACTGGCGCTCCCGCGCAGCTGCCACACGATGAAGAGCAGGCTATTCAGAAGATGAGTAAACTATAGATGTGACCTCGATCTCGATGTACGAACCTGTACAAGTGAGGTTGTCTGTGGGCGACAGGAAGGTGCCCGAAGGGCAACTCTCCACACAGGCTCCTTGAGAAAGGACGTAACCAGGCAAGCAACCAGTGCATTGAGCTTGGTTGAGCGTCGAACCCACGGTGAAATTAGGTATTTGACAAGAAGTACATTTCGGTCCACAAGCTAGAAAATCGAGGTCTCTTTAAGGGTGCATATTCAGCGAAGAAACCATAGCACTCACTGTCACATTCCTGTTTGTTGTTGTTACCAATAAGGCTTGAACCTTGGCAAACTCCACCACTGTTCGTTTGCACGCATCCTCCATTGAATAAATAGGTTCCAGAAGCACAAACGACACAATCATTCGATGTCGCTCCAGTACACGTTTGACACTCGGGGGCACACAATGGGCAACCAGTTCCATTGCTGTAGGAAGCAGGAGGGCAGACTGTGCCACTGGTCGTAGTTTGCTGAGTAGCGTCACATTTTGTACGATCGTTGGCGTCTTGTGTATAACCGGACTTGCAGGTTATGCAGTCGCCCGTCCCATCTGCGCACTCAGTGCAACCAAGCTGACAGACTATAGTATTAAGGTCAACAACCGTACTCATGAAGAGCAAGAAGGAACATACCTGCACAATTCCCGGTGGAATCAAGGAAGAAACCAGTGGCACATGCGGCACATTGGGTACCATTCGATGCGGACGTCCAACCGGCGAGGCAAGCGCACTGACCGTTCGAGCCACACTCGCCGTTGACGCAGTTACAGCTCGACGGGGGATTTGTGACTGCCTCGACAAGACAACGGCCGGTTCCTGAGATACCTTCGTCGCAAGAAGTGCAACCGGATGGGCAGGCTTGACATTCAGGCCCAAAGAACCCAGAAGCACAGGATTCGCAAGACGCTCCTGTAAACCCAGTTGGACATGTACACGTTCCAGAAGTAGAGCAGACACCGTTTCCGGAACATGCAGGGGAACAAGTGGACGACTGCATGTCAAGGAGAGACAACGATCCAGAGGCGGTTTGCGGCAGTTGGCTGACGTCCGGAATCGAGTCCCAGATAATAACCCGGCTGTTGCTACCTGCAGAAACCGCCGCCCAAACATTTCCGGACAGTGCCAGCGACGACGCAGTCAATGGAATTGACGTATTGACGACTGGGGAAGTGGGAAGGCCCGAGTAGGATCCTTGACCAGAATAGAGTGCCCCAGGATATATCGCAATGCCTGGCTGAAGTTCTACGGTGAGCGGCAGTGTCACTGATGACTTGGAACTTGAGTTGGAGAATCCAGTGGATGGAGACAGGGTTGCCGATGAGGACGTTAACAGTTCATTGAGGAGCTGCGGACTGGTGGATGAAGTATATTGCCCAGGGAGTAGTAGTACCTCAGTCGACACTCCGGACGCTGACAGCGTGGTACCAACTGGAACTACAGTTTGAACGGGAGATCACGGCACACACGACGGATATACTTACTAGTGATATTCGAATAACCCTGAAGGCATTGACCTGCAACGCAGATAACAGAAGAATTTTGGGCGACTGCGGAAGATGGTCCGTCAGAATGATGAAGTTATCGCAACGGGCATGATACTCACCAACAGACGCGCCAAAGACAAGCGAAAAGGCAAGGATGCTCGATATCATGACGAGCTAAAGAAAGTAGGTGATGAACGTTGTAGAGAAAGGATAGAGAGGAAGAGCAATGGGCTCTGAGTGAAAGACAACCCAGCACACATCCTTTTTGTTATTTCCCGAGAGAATAAAGTCAGTTTGTTGACTCTTGGAAAGGACAATGAGCAGCAAAGGACAATAAGAACTGTTAACCGACGATTACCAATTTTGGACAACACCACCCGATTGTGCGGCTTCTTATGGCTTCTTGAGCTCCGCGGTACACAGCACCGGTAGTCTCTGGTATTCAATGCCCAGCCATTGCCAGGTCGGCACCAGGTTACAACAGGTTTCAACGAGTTTCCTTGTTGTCTTTGATATAAATCACGTGAATATTGAATTTCTTACAGCAAGCGTACTTGTCCTCAAATATAAAAAATGTCCCTGTGCAATACAGTAAGGTGACGAATTTTGCTACTTGTACATGAGCACTGCGACGCTCGAGTGCCTTAAAACCATGAACCAGAAATAACAGGGATAAAACCATAATGCATGCAGAAATGAAAAAGACCTCTAATGAAGGCCCGATATGACAGCCTGGACCATTTTCCGACACTCGAGGCGGTGTAAAAGAGACGATGTCGTGTAACTTCTTTACCTGATGAGAAGGTAAATGAGTAAGCTTATTATATTCATACGCAGCGGAAATTATGGGAAAGTTAATAGGCAGTACACATTTTCCGCAGCGACAGATCGGAACAGGCCTGCTGCCTATCATCCGAGAAGGAGAAAAAGGGCACAAGTACGTCCACTCACCATCGTCTATCGCAGGGTAATCGGTAACGGGGGCAGGGATGTAGGGGCAGGTTTCCATCGCAGGCTGGCTGGAGATGGAGCCCCATATTCCCAGTCCATTTCATGAACGTCTTCCTCGCCGTCACTTTCACCGCTATCGGCATTTTCCACGTACACGGTAACACCGACACCCTCCTCGGGCTCCAGTAAAATCTCCTTCCCCCCGTGGCTCTGACGAAGCTGGAGCTTCTGCAATGCAGTGATAAGATCATGCGCAAGCGTGGCAGTGTTTGGAGGCTCCTCCCGGACTGGCTCCCAGCCTACTGGTGGCGATCCCGGTGGCGAGATCAGAAAGTTCTTTTCTACTGGTGGCGGTTTCAAAAAATGCTCATCAGTCGGAGACGAGTCAGTGATGATTGGACTTCGATCAGCACGAAAGACCCGAAGAGTGGATATAGGGCTAATGGAGTGATAAGTCGATATATGCCACAGCGAAGTGCGATACTCACCCAAGGGTAGGTTGGATAGTCAGTGGGTCACAGCAGCGTTTCGCTTGCTCCGCCGAGTCCTCGCTATAGTAAACGACAATTATACGGCAGAATGATGAGAGCGGGGCCCATCGGTTTATCTCGCCATAGACGGCGAAATAATCACGGAGAGCCTCAAGGATTACTGGCTGGAAGAAGCTCCGTGGTACTTGTGTGACAATGAGGGTGTTAGTTGTATTTGTTGGCTGGAATCCCTTTGTTGGCGATGGCAAGGCCGAGTCGGTTGAGAATATGGATATTGCTGAAGGCATGGAGCTCCTGGGTCGTTTGGCGGCTCTCTGTCTCGATGGCAATGGTAAGATGGGTGTTTGGTGTTGATCTATCGCCCTTGTTATAGCAGTTAAGCCCTCTTACGTAATGGTGTATGGAGCAAAGCACTGCCTCGCGCAGCGTCGATCCAGTACCGTGACTTCAACGTTCAACGCTGTGTCGCTTGGTGTACTTTCCGGTAGTCCCTGTGTCTGTCGTGGCGCAACACAAGAGTGCGGTGTCCACAAGCAACGGTAATTGTTGACAGCTAGATCTCCTCTCTGGAACACATCTGGGCTACAAACATGATGTGATCACTTGCGATGAACTCTTGTAGTAGAATCATTTCAAGTTGGTTGCGCCGACTTGGATTGGTTCCAAAATGTTGTAGCAGCGAATAATGCACATGAATGAATGAATTTGTGCAACCATCCTGCACTCCAAGTTGACTACAACAACAACCGATTTGAGGCGGTGATCTTTCATTACACTAAATAGAACAACTATTGGCTTGTGGTGTGCCATTTCTACATTCGACTAGGTCCCTTGGATCTTCCCAATGATTGGCAATACGTGCCAGCCTCCCAACTCCGTGCAGCAAACACGGCAAGGAGAGGAGCTCTGAATCTGATTAATCAAACCCGCATCCTGCTTGCCACCGCTTCCTGTTTGCCTTTTAGGGCCTGCGTTCTTTCGTCCTTGCTGGCGTCATAGGAAACCGTCACTTGATTGAATCTGCTCCGCGAATGAGTTGATAGATTCTGTACAAAACAAGCATTTGAAACTCACGGATTGTCAGGAGACTTCTGGAATTGCTTGTACAAAAGGTCCTGTGAAAGCGTGGCAGGTTCCGAGTCAGTGATTATCTGATCTGGTGAGATTCCAGTGTTAGGATCGCTTACTTGGTATTGTTGTAGTCGTAAGCCGGGATGCTTCACGAATCGAAATCAGTCTTGGAGCGCGTGGGGTGATCGCTGGCTTACCTCGACTTTGAGATTCGGCATTTCTTTCTCTTTGTAAGCTTCAAATGCTGCCTGCAGACGACATGAATCACGGAGTCCCGTGGGCTGGGAATCAACGAACCTTGAACCTCCGCTGAAGTGTGAAGCGTATGTATGTCAGGATGTGTAACACAGGATGATGGTGACGACCAACCTCTGGGTGTCTTTCGATGCCTGCAGCCTGTTGGCCTACATTAGCCTTGTCCATCTTCGCAGTAACGACTTCGAGAAGATCAATGGCATTATCGATTCCTGTGGCCGCATAGCTCTCAACTTCCTCTTTGAACTCGTTCTCTGGTTCCTTCCCAAGGCCTCCAGCAGCGATCGCACCGGGTCCGGCAGGTTTGGTGTCCTTCCCGGCTGACTTCCCGGCTTTCTTCGCCCCAGCCTTGGGTGCAGCTTTTGGTTTCGATGGGGCAGTGCTTTCTTCCTCCGCCAGCAAGCGCGCGTTCTCAACCTTGCGTGCGAGTTCCTCACGACGCTTCGCCTCCCGCTCTTCCTTGGATTTGTTAGCCTTTGCCCCATCAGCCCATTTATCGGTCTCCTTGCGTTCCTGAAGAATGCAAGATGACCCGGTTTAGCCGGATGTAGATGAATACGCACGATAAGGCCGTACCTTCTCTGCACTTGCAGCCTCTTGCTTTCTTGACTTCGTTCTCAGCCTTCTTGGCACGGCCACTCTCTTTCTTTGCGTTACCGCCTTTCGGAGCCATGACAGCAACTTCTTGGTGATTTTTTCGAATGGGAAGTGACGTTTTGAACTGTGCAGGTTCGGCCTCGCGACTCACCGCCTACTAAATGGTAACAGCCTAAGCTCGACGTTTGCCATTGTTCGGGCTGTGTAATTATCTAATCTAATCGGCGAGCGAAGTTACACAGCCACCTCAAATGTAGATATGTTACTTACAAAGGTCCGCTATAAAAGGTCAGTCTGCAGTCACTACCTCAGTACGATTGCTGTCCGCTGCCTCTGCCAGTGCTAAGCCCAGCATCTCACGTCCTGATATCCCGTCGAGGAACAGAGCTTGTCACTGCCAACAGAACTTTCTGTGCTTTGTCCTACCTCGTGTTTACCTCGTCTCCTCGTGATAGCACCAACTTGTTACTTCAAACCGGCGCCACATTAGATTATGGGCGACTCTGCAGTGGGAAAGTGGGCGACCGGGTCGAGCTGTAAGTGCACCACTGGTATACCCCGAAGTATGTGTCCTCTGACGGCATTACATTGATCAGATGGTCCTGTGTTGTCTCAGACCGATCTCTACCTTCTTAATACCGAACTTCAGCTGAACCCAATCCTTCAAGGCACAAACAAGGCTTTCAACCTAATGTTCAATATCGTAACAGGTACAGTGGCCTTCTCGTTTCACCTATTGATCTATCTCACGTCCCTCAGGTTCCACGGGAGGTTTCAACTCAGGAAGCGAGGGATCGTGATATCCCATTCACAGCGAAAGACGAACCTGCGACGTTGCCTCGCGTGACAGACCTTATCATCATCACCGAACTAAGCCCATGGTGCACCATGGTTCATAATCCCCGGGGCGTCACCATGAGCGACGTCTGCACTACGATTTGGAAAGAGTAGGTTTCGTCTCCCGCGAGCTTACCTGATGCCAAGTGTGCTCACCATTTGATCCCGCGGAACCAGGTATACTGAGAACTATATCACCGAACAGGAGTTCAACAGTCTTTCGCCCCGGTTGCAGGAACAAGTCAAGCGAGTGTCCCAGAATAACCAAAATGCTGGGGGCTGGGCGGCGATGTACTACGGTACTCCGGCACCTAATCGATACAAGCGAGTCGGTAAGTATCGGTGCTGATCATCCTTCCAAGATGTGATCGTTGACGATCGGTTTTCCAGACTGGCTGAGAGACAAGATTTTCTTCGATGGGTTGACGAAGAAGGACATGTACACTGTTTCACGTCTTGGCTTCAAGGCGCCGAATGTCTTCGTCATGAATTTGGCTGCATGATTGACGTGAATCTGGATATCGCACATCTACTAGCTTCTGCTTCCACATCTTGTTCGCTATCAATCATCATAGTTCTTTGATCTGTAACTGCGTCATACATTTGTTATACTACCAATACCACCAATCCATTCGATTCAATGCTACATCCACCAGGTCCCCATCTCTTGCTCCTAGATCCCCCTGGTGAAGAATGTGGCAAACACCGGCGGGATTCTGAGGCATTCGATACAATTCTATCGGGTTGGACAGGTAACTTTAGCCCTTAATGGCGACGTCGCGACAAGCTGCCGCCATCTGCCATCAAGGATCTGTCATAGCATTTCGTAGGTTCTCTATAGGTGGATAAAACCTGTAGCATACATGACACATTGTGACGCCTTCTGCATGAACGATAGCACTGCAAGCTCCGCCGTCAATATATCTTCCAGAAACCCACCAGAAATATACAGTTTCCTGATGCATGATGGTACTCAAGGCCCGCATTAGGCATGTCCTACGTCAAACGCCTCGTGTCGTTTCATAGGATTTCGTAGGCATCTATACTTGGCCCGCCCTATGGTTTACGAGAAAATCATGAGCCATTGGACCCACTCCCAGCATACATTCCTATCGAAGAAAGTGGGCTTACAATATGCGCGCAGAGTCCTCTCCCTAGCTCTGTGGTCAGGTTGTAGGCAAGTTGTAGGGATGCAATGTCGGAGCGATGCAAGAGGAAGCTGTGACACAGCCACCGATTACATATTACAAGGGATCTTTTCCCAATCGAGCTGAGGACCGGAACAACAGGCTATCCCAAGAGGCCCTTACAGAGCCCCATCTATATCCTTCTCTCTCCCACTGTCTCCAAAAATTCTGTCTGATCGTCTGTGACTCGGGCGACAGTCGATCGCTTTATCTGGTCCATTATCTTTTTTCTTTATTTCGCAGGGAAACCAACTAGTCTTGCTCAGGGCAGTCTCTGTGCAGTTGCGGTTAACAGAACATTCCGTTGAGAAATCCTGTGGCGTTTCAGCCCAGAAACGAAACCATCTCGCGATATCGATACAATTTGAGATCTGAAGTGGGCTGTTTCATCCGTGCTCACCATGCGATCTGGTTTCTTACACAGGGTCCTCCAAAGTTCATCTGGGCTACTTGACCCCCTTACGACTTCCAATTGCGTATCGTGTCATCAAAATTTCTGCCGTACGAGTCATATCCTGTTCTATAATCAATCTTGGCGGACTCAGTCAACTTTCTCGTGAGGCTTTTCAATGTTCTTGCTCCGAACCAATTTGATTACCTTACTCCATCTAGAATCGTGGTGAATTGACCTGAATAGTACATATATACCGCCAGATACCAAGTCACAATGTTCTACGATCCTCCTGAGGGGGTTATCACCCCATTCATCCCTCCAATGCCCTCTCCTGATCCAGCACTTCAACCTCCGCTTATCCCCACACCTAATCCCCGGGAGCCACCGCCATCTTGGGTTCAGCATCCTCAAACCCCCATGAACTATCCTTACTATCCCGCGACTCCTTACAACACCACACCATTCATACCGCAGGCGCCTAGCTTGCACGGTACACCCGCAGCGCGCGGCGATCCCCCAGGGTCATACTATCCTGCCCCCTCTGGGCTCCCTTCTATGTACGGTGGACCGCAAGGCCCACCACCGGGCCCTAGCTTTTCTGCCGACTACACGGGCTATCCGACTTTGAACGGCACACCCTGGGCGCCTCCTCCGCCCATCCCGCCCCAAAACGCAATGCCACCACCACCATGGCCTGGCCAACCCCCAGCCGCGGCTAACGGAATGCAACCACCGTGGCCTGGCCAGCATCCAGCTCCGCCTAACGGAATGCAGCCACCGTGGCCTGGCCAGCATCCAGCCCCGCCTAACGGAATGCAACCACCATGGCCTGGCCCACATCCGCCAACCGGATACAACGGCTTTAACCAGCCTTTACCTGGTGGTCAATGGGGACCCCCTGTGGGATATACACCGGCAATGGGAGCATGGCCAATGTATCCACCAGTGACGCCACACCAAGCCTATGCTGGACATACGCCGTGGCAGCACCCGACCCTGCAGCCACCCCCTATGCATGGTCCTGGGCCAGTGAACGATACAGCCCGCGCAGCGTTCAGATGGCACAACGAAGCGGATCGCATGGACCCCTTTGCCGAGGGACCTCATTGTATGTCTAAATACCGCAGAGATTACTGTTACAGTTCTAACATTCCGTCTTCTTTCTCACAGATGGGCCCGTACTCGAGCCCTTCGTGGCGAGAGTAGTCAACGCCTCTGTCATGCTTAATCCCATCCTTACCGCACCGAACGAAACGCAAGAAGATTATCTCCGCTGGAACATGCTCTTCCACACCAGCGATTGCTATCGTACGACCGAATCCAGGCGGTCATGGGTGAAGGGACGCAAAGCACCCGCGACACATCCGCGCTTGACGCATGTCCGCATCATCTCCCGTACATTCCCGTGGATGATCAATGCGCGTGCTCAGGACGCGAAGGTAGGCGTCACGTGTGGAGATGTCCTTGACGCCATATCCGCCTACCTGTACGGCGACGTTGCAAAGAAGGAGTATGACAGCATGTCAGGGGCGAAGAGACGCGAAGTGTGGGAGAGCTATCAGCACAACCGGTCTACTGACCGCAACGTACCTGGAGGTCGCCTCGGAGAATCCTTGAAAAAGCTCGACTGGCTTGGCCCCTCGTCAAGGTTCGGAGGACTTGTGACAAACATGGAGTTCGTCAAGGAACATTGCGGGGACACGCTGCCTTGCACATTTGAGCTGAAGTGCGTGCCGGGTTATCAAATGACTCAAGAAGAATTGCGCGAGGAGCTGCAGCGGGCGACACGACGCCCAGTCGTAGCAACCGCGGCAGCCGTAGTCGGGGGGCGTCCCCCCAGCCCTCGCCCTCACAAGCGGCTTCATGCGGTCCTGAATTGGAGTACGATGAAGATGAAGATGAAGCATAGACACCTTGATCATGGATTTGTTGTAACACCCGCTTTGTACACAGTTTATTCTTCAGTTTATTCCTTCACCATGTTGTCATCGTTTTGTTGTACCTTCCGGTTGCTGTCGTTGGATGTATTATTGATAATTGTGGTACAAGAAATGCTACTACATCGTGAGGAAACAAGGCGCGTTCTCTCTAATTGTCACTGCGTAGAAACCAACGCACTGCGACGCCACATCTAAAAACCTAGAAACGGGGCCCCGCTTGAGAGTGCAGCGACGACGTTCGATATAAGAATCGTGCCATGCAGGAATCTCTGGCCGTTAAGATAAACGATAAACCGCACCATGTCCGTCTCCTCGAACGCGCGCAAACCTGCCAGCTTTCAAAGTCTTCCACTAGATATACTTCTCGAAATCTTTGACCTCTCACCCCTATCATGCCTCCTCGATGATTCCATATCGCTGAACCACATCCAGATGGACGACCATCGCCATGCTCGTGAACTGGATGATGTCCGACTCTCCAGACACTCTCCGCACCTACGTCTTCGAACGTTCTGTAAATCATTGCGGGACGCTGTCGACGAGTATCAGCCCTTCTGGCAGTCCCTTAGCATCGACTGGACGGAACGCTCCGCTCTTGAGATCTCGGAGCTATGGTTTCGGAACTGTCGCATCGGCGACATCTATCTCTCCGTAGTCCCATATAAATACTATACCAAGAAACACGCTCAACTCGTGCCCCCTCCCCCTGCTCCCGCTCTGCTTGACTGTCTGCAACGCCATGCAAGCCTTATCTCGTCCGCCATCTTCCATCTCCCGGATGGCATAGACTATCTCCTTCCCCTCGCGCAGGCGCTGCAACCCCACGTCGAAAGGATGCAGTACGTGAGACTCCACGGTGACATGTACGACGCCTGTGCCACGAGACACTCCTCCTGCAACGACGGCCGGTGGGTGATGCTGGACAGCATGCACCACGACCGCTGCAAGCACCAGTGGAACCCATCGGTGGTGAAGAGGACAAGGAGGAAGATACGCCCCTGCTGGCGCGCATGCTGCACCGCTTGCGGCTGCCGGTGAGCTCCAAGGTGTGGGTGGAACCTATCGATCCGTCCTTTCGCGAGGTACCCTTGCTCATCCGATGGGAACTTCTCTCGGATCTGGTCTTGCTCCACGGTAGTGATTATGTGACCTCGTCCACGATCTCCTCGTGGGAGCGGCGACGTGTGCAACGAACCTGAAAAGTCTGTATGTCGAGATTAAGATGACAGCTCTGCCGCACCCGAGTGGACCATCAATCGAGAGCATGAGATCCGTATCCCTACCCTCACCTCCCTGACGCTCGTGCTCAATTTCGGGGGGTATGACGAAGCGGACACACCCGAAGACGGCCAACAGCGCGCCTTGGACTTCATAGCGACGTTCCGTTGTCCGGCTCTTCAAGATTTCGCCCTTTACTCGGACATCGTGGGGACCTGCCAAGGGCCGATGCGCGAGGCGATGGAGGTGGGAAGGGTGCTCTGTCTCGGGGAAACAGACGACAGCCTCCCCCTCAGGCGTCTCAAAGTCGACGCCAATTTCGGTCCCGCGGACTTTCTCAGCCTCCTGGATCGGGCGGTGGATCTAGAGTGTCTCCACGTCACGTTCTACGACCGAAGAGTGTTTGAACACGTTTTACATGCACTTATCTGGGACTCGGATACCCGCAGGTGCCCAAACTTGCGAGAGATCTGCCTTGTCACCGACGGGACTGAATGTAGCGTCGACACCATGATGGAGCTTGCTCCGCTGTCGCAGGAGGTCGCCTTGTCAAGGCTTGGCGAATCGTGCGTGATGCATGATTATCAAGGTTTACCCGTCAGCTAAGAACCACAGTGAATTTTCGGGACAATTTTCTGCTACGCTCATCCTCGTTTGTCGGTGATGATGGACAGGAGCTTCGAGTCTTCTATGCAGTGCGTAACTATGGCCTGGGATGATCTATTGACAGGAGTTGTTTGTTGTTGTGTAACAAAGGCTTCGTGTAACCTGATTTGGAACACTACTACCGTATTATCATGCATACTAAAGGACTCGTAAACACGAAACATCGAACGGATCAAAAATTATCATAGGTGTAAACAGAATTTGGTACAGGTCATAGAAAAGCATAATGGACTTCCGTGTCTCATGAATCTCGCACCACAACACAACCACACTTCATGCGCTTCATGCGCTTAAGAACGTTCACCACGGAGACGGCGGGCAAGGGCAGGTCCTTAGGTTGGCTGCACGTATATCAGAGGTATGGTCATTGCAGGATAGAATAAGAGAAGACGAATCAACTTACATTGTGACCCTCTTGGCGTGAATAGCAGCCAGGTTAGTATCTTCGAAGAGAGACACGAGGTAGGCTAGGAATATGGTGAGCAACTGGAGCAAGGGCGTAGAAGATAGAAAGAGTTCACCCTCGCTAGCTTCCTGAAGAGCCAAGACAGCGGAGGACTGGAAACGAAGGTCGGTCTGCAGAGAGATATCATTTTAGGGGGTAATGACAACTGAAGATGGTGGCGAATATACCTTGAAGTCCTGAGCAATTTCTCGCACAAGCCTCTGGAACGGAAGCTTGCGGATCAGCAGCTCAGTCGACTTCTGGTACCTCCTAATTTCACGGAGTGCGACAGTTCCAGGGCGGAACCTGTGGGGCTTCTTGACTCCTCCGGTGGCGGCAGCCTGACGACGACGGAGTAAGAAAATGTAGTTTTTGGGCACCGTAGCTATTTACTTACCGCGACACTCTTGCGAGTTTGTTTGGTAGCGAGTTGCTTGCGAGGTGCTTTACCACCAGTAGTCTTGCGTGCAGTTTGCTATAATTTCCAAAAAAGGTAAGTCTCCAAAAACATATCTTGGGACATTGGAAGTTCGAACGGAGCAAGTGAAGCGATGCTCCGAAGATTGTGAAGGTGCGGAAGCATGGGAACGTTGTTTCAAACCTCCGTGCTGCATTCTTTCCATGATTGTGCAAAGGGTGTGACCTTGCGTCACATCCACCCTGGGCGCTTAGCCCACTCCTCCTCCTCACTGGCATCCCAAGTCTGCGACGGAAAAATACACCATCGCCGACTTGCCATCTCCAAAAAATAGTGTATGACGATAGAAGAGGTCGATTCTTACCTTTGTGCGTGCCATTGAATTTATTCTGACGAGTGACTTGTAGTTTGTTGTCGAAGTTGAGTGAGATGGTGGTGGTTTGGGTGGAAGGAGGGAAGGGGGGAATTTTCTGACACACGCAACCTTAAGTCTCCTTCACGCCATATTTCTCGCGGCCTTTCTGGCTCTCATTTTCCCTGCCAACTTGCAGTGCTGTTGCATGGTCAGTGCACGAATTCAGTGCCAAGGGGTCAATAGCGGAGTAGCCACTACTCACAAACAGCTACAAACAATGCCATGCTCTTCGAGTTCTTTGCCTGGATGATCGACTTGATGCGACGGAACCACTTGTCCTGGTATCTTCTCTGAGGCACCAAGCTTCCCAACTTTGAATCCACTCGAATTATGGCCTCTGGAGTACCCATACTGCTCCCATCCAACTCTATACCTCGACCGCCAAATCCGAACTATGAGTGGACACCGAAGCGGTACTTGACGGGCCCACAACCACCCCCCGTAGACGATGCAAAGATAATAGAACAGGAACTAGCTGCGGCTCGTCAAATGGCAGACGGCAAAGCTGTCAAGAAAACCAGACCTCGTCGGACCGTCGATTTCAACGGTGGAATGGGAGATGGGCACTGGTAGGCATGATTACATCACCGAAAACACAACTTTTTGTTCATTGATGCGTCGAACACAGTTACGGAAACACCGCCCTAATCCAACATATGTACCTTATATGAGACCTGCACCACCCTACATAGTTGACGTAGGGATTATTTCCGGCCAACACGAACGTGTAAATGCTGAAGGAATGATAATATTTGAATAGCTTCTCCCTCCCATTGCCTACCCAAGTAACTCTTCGACGTCATTGTGCACCAAGTTCATACACACCTCGACGAATAAAATTCGTTGTCCGGTCAACGTTGTGACGGTCCGTTCTAAGCTGCCATTCGCGTCAACCCTCCACACCTAATGCCATTACAATTACAATCGTTTTCTAGTGGACGCCGGAAGGCAGACGTATCCTAACTGGCTCGACGAGCGGCGAGTTCACTCTGTGGAACGGCCTCACGTTCAACTTTGAGACCATCTTGCAGGCCCATGACACCGCCATCCGTGCATTCCAGTTCACGCATTCTGGTGCATACCTGGCATCTGCAGATCAGAGCGGCATCATCAAGTACTTCCAGCCTAACATGAACAATTTGAATGCATGGGCGGGGCACCGCGAAGCCATTCGCGGGCTGAGCTTTAGTCCGAACGACGGTCATTTTGCGACTGCGAGTGACGACGCCACTATCCGGATATGGGCCTTCGAGGAGAGCAGGGAAGAGCGTGTTCTGACTGGTACGTGAACTTTCTGTGTCTGGGCTGCGCCCCCTTTCTTCTTGAATGCACCGCTAGGTCACGGATGGGATGTCAAGTGCGTCGAATGGCATCCGACCAAGGGTCTGGTTGTTTCCGGTAGCAAAGATAACCTGATCAAGTTCTGGGACCCTCGCACTGGCACGGTACTTTCGACGCTGTAAGTCACTCGATTCATCTCTCAGGGAAAATTCATTTTTTGTTAAAACAAACAAATAAATTCACGTTCTCCTAGACACCAACACAAAAACACGATCCAAGCGCTCGCCTGGTCGCCCAACGGTAATCTCGTAGCCAGTGCCTCCCGCGACCAAACCGTACGGGTATTCGACATCCGCGCCATGAAAGAATTCCGCGTCCTCAAAGGGCACAAGAAAGAAGTCTGCTGTACGTACTCCTTCCTTCCCTTCCCTTCCTTTCCTTCTTATTCCAATCTCACTCGCCCACCCAACAGCCGTAGCGTGGCACCCCGTGCATCCCCTCCTCGTCTCCGGCGGCTCCGAAGGCGCCGTCCTCCACTGGGACCTCTCCGGCCCGGAGCCAACGCCCCTCCAGCCCGCGCTCCTCCCGCGCGCGACGCTCTCCCAGGCGCACGACTCCAACGTCTGGTCGCTCGCCTTCCACCCGCTCGGCCACATCCTCGTGACGGCGTCCAACGACCACACCACGCGCTTCTGGTCGCGCGAGCGCCCGGGCGACGCGACGTCCGTGTTCTCGGGCGGCGGCGAGAAGCCGCCGGAGATGACCGACCTGAGCGGGCAGGAGGAGGACGAGGACGCGATGGTCCCTGGGTTCAGCTACGGCGGCGGCGACGGTGTGGGCGCGGGCGTAGGCGGCGCGAACGCGAGCGCGGGGAGGTGGTGGGGCAAGGAAGAGGACGCCGCGGGCGCGTCGAACGCCCCTCCAGACGGGTACGCGTACCGCGCTGCACAGTTCGGAGGCGACGATGCAATGAACGCGGACGATTTCATACCGGGGCTGGGGCTGGGGGGTGCGGAGCACATGGGGAACGCGCCGTCTACGCCGGTCGCGCCGAAGCAGAACGGGCCGTTGCCGCCTCAGGAGGACATGTGGACGGGCGGCGGCAGTGGGGGACGGGGCGAGGATTGGGGGGCCGCAGAGGTGGGGGTGGGGGTGGCCAGTATGGCGGGCGGGGAGGCCCCCGTAGGGGTCGATACTGATCTTGCTCGCTTGTGTACTTCTTGTGGTCAGCGCCAGTCGAACATTATCCAGCCTCAGCTTGACCGTGCTTGATGATAATCCGAACCGCTCTCTTGCATATCAAAGAGTGTATTCACTTTTTAACCCAGGGAGAGATTCTAGTGTGATGCTCTATCGAGTATGTATGCCGAGAACTATAAAAGCCCAATGGAGAAAAACAACATGTGCCCAGAATGAAACTCATAACTCGAATCAACGAAGCAGGCATGTAAATATATGTACAAGATGACAGCACGATGATATGGAGCAGGAGCAGAGGAAAACAATATGAGGGGAGAGCCCAACTGATGCTGCAAACAGATACGCAGGGGGACAGAAAGACAAAAAGAAACGTGGCAGACAGCAGGTCCTTGTTGCCAATGTCTGGATATTAAAGCGTGTGATAGTGGTATATCGGGTCGTAGCCTGGTCGTAGCCTGGTCGTGTATGCAGTCAGAGCGTCGATGGCGACGCGAAGCTTCATCCCTCTATACCACTAGGATGCGAATAAATTCATAATGTCTGAATGGGTGGCCTTAGCCAGCAACGGTCGTCAAAGAGTCGGATTCGGATATCCAGAGCTGCCGTCCGCTCGGAGTGACAGAATCGCCCCTGTGATTGGCGCTGTCAAAGCTGGAGGATCGAGCAAGCGGGGTGAATGTACGACGCAAAAGGAGGAGAATGAGAGAGCAGGAGCTGCTCGATACTCGAGGTCGACTGCGAACGGGGCAGATTCTCAGATGACTCTTGAAGGATAGAATCCCCACCAGTGTAGAAACAGAACCTGGGCCAACTGGTCAGCCAGACAGGTACGAGCAACAACAAAAAAATAGAACGTACTGGTCGATGAAATTCTTGTAGACGGTGTCACCTTGAGGCGGACCACCAGAGCCAGGGGACGGCAACGGCGTGTAAGGCGGCGTGCTTGAAACGCTCGACTGCGGGGTCACAGAAGGCGACGAAGATTCCTCGTTGCCCCCATCGTCAATCCAGGTAATCCGTATGGATGGTGGTGACTTCGCCGCCAATTGCGCCGAGCTCCTCATAGCCCCCGAGGTATCGGTGAGGGGGAAAGATTGAGGCCTCGGTAGCTGAACCGCTTGACCCACAGCAGCACCCTTGCTCGCGAGACTGAGTGGCGACCCTGTCGGTGTCCTCCGCACGTTCGTGGAGCTATCCATGTTGCCGTCCAAGTATCCCCGACGGTGCTTACGTTCTTCGCCCTCTTGTAAATGCGATGAACCAGGACTCTCGACTGTCACCGCCTTTGTCTCCATAGTAGTGGACAACGTAGGTGGATCACGTATCAGGCCCGTTTCCCATGGTGATGTAAGAGGAACGGGTGGAGCCCGAGGGGAAGGCACAACTTGCCCAACCTTATGTGCCGTCTGAGCGTTTGACCATGTGCCACTGCTTGGTCTAGGTGTGGATGGGGCATTGGATGGATATGAGTGCATCCGAGTGTGCAAACCGGACGACGGCGTGGACCTCATCCACGGGGCTTTAGATGCGGAGGCAAAACCATATCTGCTCGACAACGACTTCCCCGACTTCAGCGAAGGAAGCTGGGAGTCTGCGCTAAACGACCGCGCAAGAGGGATGGGAGTGGGAGTGGATCTCGCCTTCGCAACCTCCTCCAGCTTCGAGTTCAAGTCATTGAATGTGATGCTGCTCGCGTCGCCATCAACTGCACTCGGAGGCTCCAAAGGCGCGGGAACAAACTTGACATGATAGTTTTGCCCGGCATTGTTATCCCAGTATTCCTTGCCTGCCACCGTATACCGCAGAGCAATGAACATCGTCTTCTCCTCGATACGCGACCATATGTCGTGCAAGCGGAGGGAGAAGGTGAAGATATCAAAAGCGCCCCCCTCGATCGACTCTTCAAAGCGTGCGGTGAGCTCACTCGTCGTTTGCCACCAGTCTAGTGTGAAACGGACGGCCAACCACTTCTCGTACGCGATATTGCGAACACGAACCTTCCCAGTGATGGTGCGCTGGTCTGCGGAGAGAACGAGGTGCTGCAGGGCGACGTTTTCGACATTTCTTGGCGAGGACGGCATGTTCGGGACGAGCATTTTGATCATATGCGTTTCACGACTAACATCACCGTAAATGAATGATGGGAAATCGTCCGTGCCACTTGTATCAGTGGTTGGACTCCCGTCCCTCGATACCGCCAGAGGCTTTTGTTCTGCCAAGAAAAGCTTGACGTGCTCGAGCTTGGAGTCAAAGTGAACGGCCTTTGTGTGTGTGGGCGTGACTGGTTCGCTTTTGACACATGCTCCGGCCGTGACAACATGTAGACTGGGTCGCCGTGAGCTCTTGAGGGACGACTTTACCGGTTCCCCTGACTTCTTCCGAACGGCACGAGCATCCGAAGATCCGGGTGATTGGGCATCAGGAGTACGGGCGCCAGTAGCACTGGCGACCAGGGCCGACGAGGTACTGACCGTGGAATCGGGAGAATGGGGGGCGTGCTTGCCGACGCCGCCTTCCAACCTTAATTTACCCACTCTGCAGAAGGGTACCTGGGTCCATGGTGTATCGTCATCATCAGACGCATCCTGTTGTGGCGTTTGCTTTCTGGTTTCCACAAAGGAGAGGGGGTGGGTGTCAGCTCTCTGCTTGATGGGTGTGGGAGTGGAAAGTAAAAGGCCCGGGGAGTCGGTGGTAGTAGAGCGCTTAGTGGGAATACGCTTTGAGCGGGAAATGATGGTGGGACGTATTTCGTCGGAGGGCGTGGAAGAAGATGAACTGGACTCAGAGTCGTAGCGGTCATACGTGGCAAATCGACTCTGTGGGGAGGAATCGGCAGAGATGGCGGTGGATAGCTGCGATAAGTTGAGACCTGATAGAGTTGAGTCTGAGGAGGATGAATGAAAAAGGCCTGATGACGAATTTCTGCGAGGTATGTGAGGAAGAGGCTTTCCGGCGATGTTAGATGTCTGGGTGTAAGCGGAATGAGTGGTGGGGAAGGGAATAATGGACGTGTCGGTCATGCAGACTGTGGAAGTCATTCTGAGATGGGGCCAGCCAACGCTCTGAGATCGGGGAGTAGTGTGACTAAAATATCACTAGCGTCGATCTAGAAAGAAATTAAACACGCGTTGCAGGTGATAGAGATTGCGATAAATGGATGAGCTCACCTGGACGGAAATTCAGAGGGATATGGAGACAAACATGGGGCGAGTTGAAAGAATACGGTATTTGTATGGTTGCCAGTCAAGGAGACAATATCAGGGAATCCTTTGAGCGTGCGATCAGAGTGCGGCTAATATTGGTGGGACAGTTCACCACGCCGAGTGTGTGGCCAGAGCGAATGGATGCAGTGTGAGAGAAATTTGTCTAGATCCCCCGCAAGATACTTTGTCCAGACTCCAGACCGCTGGTCAGCAAGTGGAGCAAGTGGAGTACGGAACCGGAGGAATTACCAAACAAATCCAGACCAGGTGGCTATCCAAGATCCGTGAACCGCCTACAAAGGGATGTGGGTCGTCGTTCTTCCCAAAGGATGGCGATTGAAAACGGGGCCGGGCACCACAGGCGTCGACGCCGACGTTGCTTGTTGTGGGGAGCAAAACGTGAAGAGGTCCCAGTTTTTCAAAGGATCGACCGTTTACAAAATGACATCTTAATAATTACAGTAACACAGCCACTCGAAGTGTTCTAAAGATATGCCTTTTATGGTAGACTCTATGTTGTAAACCACCCGCAGTATCTCCCTTTCGTCGCGGAGTACGGCCCTGGCCACTGCCTAGCATCATCTTGTCCAATATGACGCGACCAGTACTCTCGCCATCGTTCGTTGTGACGGTATGTACGTGACCAGACCGCCTTTTTTTTACAATCAACATGTTTTGAAGGCTCCATATGTCTATCGTGACACACGCACGTTGTTGAGATAGATTACTCTTACACCGACATTTCTGCGCATGAAAACGGTGTGTTCCGACAATCAATTCAGATATCGATGTGTACGGTACTATAGCTAGTAATCGCCTATCGACTATCGCGCGTATCACTACTGTGCACGGATGCCATCGAAACAGCCGACACGGCTCTCGATTGTGGTGGGATTAGAAGCTCCACCACCTTCAGTCTTCTGATATGCACTTTCAACTTATGACAATCACATTTCCAGTGCCAGGTAATTTGCCACTGACTCGGAGAGCATTGGCGAGAACATATGTGTATGCCTGTCTACATATGACCTAGTTATGACGCTTCTAGTATTTGGTTCAACCATCTTCCGTTGACCCTTAACGTTAACCCCACCACTGCATCAGTCACGGTACAACTAGGACACTGCATGGTCTTGGAACTTCATCGACCAACTTCTGTTGCTCTCGGTGCCTATTGCTCTTAGGAACATCAAGAAGCGGCCCACTGCCAGCGGCTCTTATCTTTCCAGTGGCCTATCTTATCACGCCGTTTCAGTTGGAAACCCATAAATCAACTTTGAAACCTCACAACAGGGATCAAACGCACCTACTTCGCGGCGGGCGAGACCTCTCTCCTCACCTCGTCACCATACTTCTCGAACACAACCAAATCCCAGACTGCTTCGATTTCGGCATGGAAGTTATCAACAGATCCCGCTTTTACACACCCCTGGGCGACGGTGAACACGATAGGCTGCCGATCACCCGCAGGGGGAAGACGGGAGGGGGCTCAAAAAGCACACCTTCCGCCTCTTCATCCGCGACAACTTTTTGAACGATGGCTCACCATGAAACGACATCCCTTCCGGTCTGACCGAGGGAGAGGGACCCCATCCATGGACGGGAAATCTCTCCTGACATTAAAAAAAGACTCTCTTGGATCCTTGAAGTGACATTTTCTCTGATAACCACAGATTCAATCTGGTTGTCCGGATTGGGAGGGATCGAGACAATACCAGCGTCAACAGTCCATCCCTGTTTTGCAAACCCAGGTATCGAGCTCGGGCCCGATAGACCGACACAAGTTCCAAGTCTGTCCAATCCCATTCGCGTGAAAGTAGCCTTCACCGCACGTGCATAAACTTCCTGAATGGCATCCTCGAGAATAACTCCAGCTGTTCAGATTTGGAAAACTCCAGAACACCAGGGAAATGACACCGATGCTCGGAGGAGATCATGGGGTTTGGTGAGTATAGAAAGGAAAGTCGGAAAACGGAGGAACCGCAGGCTGAGGTAATTACATATGATTTGCTTCACAATCGGTGTCATCTTTACCGCCAATTTACGATCTATTAGCTGCAGGCGCAGCCAAATCCAGAGCTATTCGCCACATGTCGTAGACGCGCATCAGCGTTGTAAATAAATTACTCAGTGGCAACATTGCCCTGTACTATCCTGTACATGATGATGTCGAGCAACATGCTGGATTGATGGTCTGCAAGATTCGTAGTGCCAAGTTCCGCTGGAATACGATCGATCATGACAGCATCATCTTCATAGGCGCCTGTCAACGAGTTTCCGGCGTTCCACTGGCCGATCTCAAATGCATCTCGTCACCCACACCCACAGCGCAGACCCCAGCTGAAGGATTGATTCCGCGATCCTCGTTTGAGGCTCTTATAATCTCAGAGATGGGGGCGATACACCCAAACACGCTCCATGGTGCTTCCTGGTTTGCCCTTCAAAATCTGTGTGAACAGCCTGGCGGGACTGCCAGGTCGTGCACAACGTGAAGTACAAGGGGCGGAGGGTTTCGGTATGGTTTGCCAAGGAAGTTGGGTGATTGGATGATGTTAAGGCGGGACCATAGAACTGTAGCCTGAAGTTATTATAAGTCGAAGAAACGAACATCCGAGTCGACGCGCATGTACGCCAAGGCTAGAGAGCTCCCCTCATCGCGTTACCGTGGAGACCACCATTGTCTCGAAATCAAGATCCCCCGTCCTGGCACCGTCGCCCGGGCCCGGTTCTTAATAAGGGGGACACATATGATTTTCTGACTGTTTCCACCATGGACGGGGCGGACCAGAGTTAGAGCATCAAAACGTTCATTCGCGACAATTTCTTTAACGACGGATCTCCTCCAAACGTGATACCTGTATTGCTCACGAACGGGATGCAACCATAGAGGTGAGCGAGAAACTCTGCTTCGCATTGAAGGAGACAGCATCAATGTCAGACAAGTGGATGGAGTGTTCTCCGAGGGATCTTCCAATGCTCGTGAAGTGCTGTGAGGGGTATGGAAGCAGAGCTAGACGGGACGAGGTAGTCGCTTGTTGCTCGATGGAGTATGACCGATCTGACCTAGCTCACTAGGCACAACTGCTTGCAATGTTCCCCGACGTTAAGGTCCTCGAGCGGTGAGATAAGGGTACTCGCATTGTGCTACCGGTGTGCGATCGGAATTGTGTTCACCTATGATCCGAGTGCACTGGTTATCATGTTTCTGTATGATCGCGAGCTTGGACATGGGCTATGCGCAGTGGGCACCGCGGCTGCGGAGTGCATAGCTGTTGTGCTTACCTCCTCTTTTACTCCTTGAGCTGAGCGTAACCAGATGCCTTTTCCAATGCGAATAGCCTCAGTGATATTCGGGTCGTAGAGGCTCGAAGAGGTTAGAGCGAACTGATGCCGCACAATGTCCATTCATCTCCGCTTGAATTTAACATTTCCCGCCTTCCTCGAATTATAACACGCTATTCCGAAAAGCGGGACCCTTCGCCTAGCGGTTGAGTCCACGTCTTCCTCACCGGCCTCCTCAGCGATCCCACCTTCTCGACCTCGTCGCCCACTTCCCCTCGAGCTGCTCCTCCCCCACTGACCAATGGCACCTTCAGACGAACTCGACTACCTCAAGAGCCTCGTCGCGCAGTTGAACGACAAGATTCACGCGCTGGAGGAGAAAGCAAAGAGCGGCGCGTCTGCGGCTAGAACGCCCGCGCAGCAGCTTCGAACTATCCTCATTGGTCCTCCCGGTGCTGGTGCGTTGCTCTCCCCGCTCCCATGTTCGTCCCGGCGCCGATCAGGACGAGCCGCTCGGGCGAAAAGGTGTGAACGGGTGCTAACGGGTGCTTTTTTCCCCTTCCCCCGACTGTGGATAGGCAAGGGCACGCAGGCTCCCCGGATACGAGACGAATACTGCGTTTGCCATCTCGCAACCGGCGACATGCTCCGCGAGCAAATAGCGAAGAAGACCGAGCTTGGCAAGATGGCAAAGAAAATCATCGACGCCGGTGACCTCGTGAGCGACGACATCATGGTCAACATGATCAAAGACCAGCTGGAGACCAACAAGGCTTGCAAGAACGGGTGAGTTTCTGCCGAGGTTCCATCGCCGCCCTCCGATGGTTCATCTCACGCTGACTTTTGGCGACGCGTCAAGCTTTGTGCTTGACGGGTTCCCCCGCACAATCCCCCAAGCCGAGAAACTCGATTCTATGCTTGAAAGCCGCAAGGAGAAGCTGGACAACGTCGTGCAACTTCAAGTCGACGACCAGCTCCTCATCTCACGGATCACCGGCCGTCTCATTCACCCAGGCAGCGGTCGGACTTACCACAAAGAATTCCAGTACGTTCTCCTTCAATTGCTCGACAGTATGAACTTTTTTTTTCTTATTGTAAGCGTTTAGGCCGCCCAAGAAGCCTATGACTGATGACGTGACCGGCGAGCCACTTGTCCAGCGTCCAGACGACAACGTTGACACGTTAACGAAGCGTCTGGTCACGTACCACAAACAAACCGGCCCCGTTGTCGACTACTACCGCAACAAGGGCCTCTGGTTTGGATTGACGCTGCACAGAGCCCAAGTGTAGTTTGGGACAACCTCAGCAAAGTCTTCAAAGGTCGCAAGTCATAGTTATGACCAGCGGGTAGCCGCAGCCTTGTGGTTGTACATGGACTCTCTTCGTCACACATCGCTTCCATGTACATGCTTTGCTAGACTATTTAGACCGAAACATCGTCCATTTCCGTAGATCTTGATTCATGAGGCCTGCTGCCTGAACTTTTTCAGTGCTTACTCCAGAAACAAAAATGCGTGCTTTTGGGTGGGGAGTGTGCTCCTATTACAGGTATCTATGGAAGATCAAGCTTCGATCAAGTCGGATGTTGCCCAGGAATGATGAGAACCATGACCATGTTCATCCACGTCTCCCTGATGATGCGGGCCCGCTTACTGGGACTTCTTCAGGTTCTTTTTCTCACCCTTGACATCACCTGCGAGCCAAAGAGCGGCGAAGACAAAGAACCCGGCGCTTGTGCTGATGGCGCCCACATAGTATGGCCATGCAGCGCTCAAAAAGCGGGGGTACTGGTCATGCCTGAGCGGGACGACTGGAACGGTCGTTGCGGCGTGTAGGAACGAGTAACTGAAAAAAATGAAGTCACATCAGCACACACGTCTTTTGTGGGGCGATAGAATGTCAGGGCCCACCCTTTCCTCCGCCAGTTAACGACGAATTTGAACACGCCGTGTCTGTCTGGCGCGCGGAATTGGACTTCGTATTTGCCAGGCTCGCCGGGGACGGGAGGTAGTGCGGTGCGCACGTGGGGGTCGAGCATGGTGAACTCAAGCTGCATGTCGGCGATACCAGAGTATGGCTCCCAGCTTGAAGTCCTGCGGTCATACGCAGAGATGTAGGCGGTGTAGACCTGCAATGCACAGCGTTAGCTTCGTCAGTTCCGATCTGTCAGAATACAAAAGGAGAGCGCGTCGCACAATTTGATCGTTGACTGTATACATCTCCGGTGCGACCGTTTCGTTGACGCGGTGGTGCTCCGTGCGGTCGATTCGAAGGGTCATGGTCTCTTGGAAGACCCAGGCAGCAACGTCCCGCGCGAACGGCGCGTTACCCGAGGATGTGCCGGAGGGCAATTCCTTCCTAGCATACTCATCGCTGAACAGCTCAACGCCTCCAGCGAACACGACACGAGAGTTCTTTGCAGTCTGGAAGCCTGTGACGAGGCCCATATGGCTGCCTGCCCAGAGACCCTCGCCACCTTTCTCGGAGGCATCGACGATCGCGTCGGCCCCTGTGTCGTCGGTTGAATCGGCCGCAAAGCTCTCTGCTGGGGCGCGGAGAATGGGGACGAGGTAAGGGCTGTTACCGTGTGCGTGGGGTGCGCCAGAGAACCATATGGGAGGTGTACCTGGTGTGAGGATGGGAGATCCAGGTACGGAGACGGAGACGGGAATAACGGTTGCAGGCTCCGAACGTTTAGGGTGGTGGGAGACGAGGGGTGTTCCTGGTGGTGGTAGGATGAGGGAGAATTCGGTGGCAAGGGATGTAAGAGGGGTTTGTTTTGGAGAGAGTGCGATGAGAAGGTTCGTGTTCTCTGACAGGAGGCCAACTAACGATTGTGGTGTGATATCTGGAGCATATGCTGGAGAGTGGGTCAGCAAAGTTGATGTAACAGCGAGTTGTAAACAAAGAAGAGCGGATAGAGAAGGTTGTACTTTCGATCACCGTCCGTTCTGCAAGACGATGGTTGTGTACTTACACTTCGTGTCTGGTGTGAAGAGGATAACATGAGAGTAGTTGGGCACGTCATATTCGGTGATGGCGGGACTTGCGTCCTTTGGCGCACGGAATGTCAGGTCGTAGCCTCGTTCTGGCACAAAGCGTAAGTTTCGTCCAATGCACAGACACACCTCGTTATTACTCACTTTCAAGTCCGCTGAAGAAGATGGAATAATTCGCCCTGTCCAATGAAGGATCCAGAAGAACGAGCACCGAGTCTCCCGAGCTGGACTTTGCGAAGACCTTGCTTGCAAGAACAAAGAACGAGACCAGCGCTGAACCAAGGAAGCGCATGGTTAATGTTATACTCGTCGGTGCTTCCAAGTAACCTGCGTGAATATACGATAAGTCGAAACTTGTAGAGCGAGGTTGGTGCAGTTTTGGCGTCGACACAGTTCCACGTCAATCGTTAGCAGTACAGTGTACTATTTTTAGACGTTGTTGTGTTCTGTTGCCCAACAGCCCCATGAACACGTGACTTGCAATCCGTTCGCTGAATTTCTGATGAAGCGTTCTGCATACATGTACACAGATGTCGGATTGCAATTGCACCAGAAGGTTTGACCTGTGTAGGAGTCTGCTAAAACTTGGATGGTCGCTGAAACGTAGTGTACTGAAATGTTGTGCATGTGTTACCGATTCTCGCTGAAATAGTACTGACTACATGATATAAATCAAGCGTACAGGTACTCGAGTCCTGGATCGTGGAAAGCAGGGTACAGCAATAGATACTCGAGTATGTCGTTGATGATGTGCTTGATGATTTATTGCGATGTGCTGCCCGGGATCCGAATGATGCTTATGTACCATCTATGACTGCGACAGCAAGGTCCTATTGGACTTTTGCGTCGGAAAGGTTTGCAAAAAAGAGAAAGTTATGCCTTTGAGAGATACTTGTCACAATGATCCGAGGTTATCTCTCAAAGTCATCGTGGTCAGCAGACACAACGGTAAACCGGACGTTGCTCACATGAAGGTCAGGTTAGAAGGTCTCTGGATGCTGCACTACATTGATAATGCAGTCAAATTCCAGGAAAGCAGGATCCATTCCTCCCACGACCAGCTCTTCTTCGCCTTGCGCATTCCCCGGGCTGCTTGTGGTCACGCTGGTTACTACTTACAAACTCGAGGGAGAGTCGAAACGTCCCTTGAACTTGAAGTCGGAAGTCGGGGGTTATCAGAGCGCAGATGAGTGTGCGTGTCTCAACGAACCTATGCGTGATTTCTACCAGACGACGATTCGAGAACTTGCACTCCAGACATTAGATGCTGTGCCTGGTCGCAGCACTCAGCACTGGCCTCTCAGCGGGGCAAGTCCTTCGTATGCTGAACAACTGGGATCAAGGAATTATGTTAATTTGAATTCTGGGCCATGACACGTGCCTTGTTCGCCACCGTATGTCGACTTTAGAAGATTGCACAAGGCACTGCACACTGCTATGCCCGTGAGGTCGGGGTGGAAGGTGGGAGCTCGCGTCATCGAGGTTCTCTGGGTACCTCTACGGATGATCGTTATGATGGATCCTGGCAAATGGAAGAGACGTTGGTGGGCTGAGATTGTAGCTCGGGCTCCCTTCAGAAGAGGTTTCAATTTCAATGCGCCAACCAACCGGGGGATAGCTTGACACTATCGATATACTCGTATTGATAGCATGGGTTTGATATGGGTCCAATCGAGCAAGCTGCATAACTCAGAAATGAAGATGCGCTGAAATGGAGTCTGATGACTAGTTGACATAGAATTTCGCACGTTACACGTGACTCGGCGCTTGCGAACAAAGTGAGATCTCAGTTGTAACATGGTTTTGCAAGTCAACGGTTGATTTGCTGGCTGTACATAACACTAACCAGGAGGAACACGGCCACAGCAGCAAGGTCGTCTAATGGACGACTCCAGCAGCGAATCATCTGCACCAATTTCCTCCCCCACGGTCACCTCTGTCCTCGGTATAAAGGGGCCCCTCCGCTTTCGCCGCCATGGAGCAAGTCAGAAGGCCCACGTTGTCCTCAGACGCGTTGAGGTATCCGAAGACTCGACTTACGGTGGCGGTAAAAACTCTATCGCTTACTTCAGTCTTTTCGCCCAGAAGAGAATCGAGGTCAAGCCTGGCAAGGAGATTTTACTCTCTGTAGCCTCTGAGGATGGCACGTTCACAGACCAAGCTGTCATTTTTGAAGGAGACCTGTCCTCCGTCTTCGACTCTAATTCAGAGGAAGAGGAAGAGGTCGCAAAACAGATCGCACAGGAGGACACCGTTCCAGACTCGCCAACTCATGTCATCCCTCCAAAAATGAGGAGGACGTGGTCAAAACGATACGAACAGGTGAGCTCGGCTGACGGTGAGTAAACCCTAACTACCTTTACCGGACCATACATACGAGTGTTCGGTATGTCGCTCTTAGACACCTTCGTCCCACCACCGCCTACACATGTCTCAATCGGTATACAAGCCCAGCCTTCATGGTCTGTGAGTTCTGTACAGGCAGCTGGTCCAGCATCTCCTGTGCTAGCGAAACCGCTACCTCTATCCCATGAGCCGGCTAAAGAACCACCAATTTTCGTCAAAAAGCCAATGGGCGCCCTTCAGCCAGAGCCTTCTCAAGAATTGACTTCACCGCCTGACGATCTTCGGGTAAGTACTTTGTATGCAGTATAGGACACACTCTCAGCTACCGTAGATACCGGATGATGATCGGTCCCGCAGTCTTTCGCCTATGAGTATAGGTTCTCCGCCCAGCACTCCTCCCCTGTCACCGGTTGCAGAGCGAGCCCTCATCGAGGTTCCCATGACACCTATGAAACATGCGACTGGTCATCCTGAGCGAAACCCTATCCACAGCATCGGTTGCATGTCAGGCGCCAGTGGAGAAACAAGAAGCGCCTTGGACACACATCGAAGATGCTGCTAGTCGGACGTCGCAAATTAGCCCTGCTTCCTCGGAGACGGTCGACATGGATCTCCAGTCATCACCTTCATCCAACTCATCCTCTTCTTCTGATGATATCCCTGGATTCATCACTGGAGCGGCTTCTCGCCGCGCTCGGCCTTCATCACCGCTTGTGCTTCCTGCAGCACCGATAAAATCCAATGTTGCTGCGCCAACGCTACGGTCACCGTCAGTGTCGGCATCCACATTGGCACCACGACCGGTGGTGGTGACTACGCCCTCAGCATCGACTTCGGCGACCAGTGGCGCGCCTTTCAACGGGCTGTTGGCTGAGAAGTCCGAAACCCCCTCTTCTGCCGCCACTCCACCTCCACCCCCATCAAAACGGCTTCCTGTCAACAACCCCTTTGTCTCGGGCGGATTTATGACAGAGTTTGTGGGGAAAAAGGAATCACTGACTACAAGGAAGGATTCCGTGGATCGTTCAACTCCTTCTGGAGAGGTGGTAAGATGCAAAGCTACTTATCCTCGAGCTATGCTCACAGTATTTCACAGCAGTATACTTCGGTAGAACCACCACATGTCAAGGCAGAGCCGGTCATTGCACCATCACCTTCCTCTTCTAACGCTCCTCCACCTGAGCCTCACGCCTTGAGGTTGTTAGTCCCAGAAAACCAAGTGCCACCGATTCCGGGCCAGTCGCCCGTATCAGCCCAGCCCCAACTTCGCCAACAACCTCTTCCCTCCTCACTTCAACCCCGCTCATCTGAAATCGCCTTTGCCTATTCCAACAAACCATCTCCCAGCCATACAAAACCCGCATATCAACCGGTAACTTCCGCCAATGACGCTCGCCTCACATACACCTCAGTTGGATCAATTTCGAATCCGCTGAATATCCGTCCATCGCGCTTTGCTCCACCTACTGGTCCGAAAGCTGCTCGAGCGGCTTCGCCGCCACCGTTGCCCAAGAAGAGGGTCATAGTTGGAAATGGATGGCCATATAACAGACAAAATGGACATGCGGCCGGTACCCCGACAAGTGCCTCTCCCCCTCCGGCCAAAGCACCTCCTGCGCCTGCACGGCCCATTACACCGGAAAGTACTCGCTCATCGACAACCCCGCCTGGTCTTTCCGGTATTGTACCATATTCATCTCCATCTCCGCCGGGTTTCTTGCATGGTTCCTCGAGTTTTCAGCCAATAACACCTGCAGATCCGGGTGTTTTCTCACGTATCTCGCTACCTTTGTCTTCGACTCCACAAGTTAACACGGTAAGTTCCAGACCCTTGTAGATGGAAGTAATGTTCATCAGCATTATCAGAAATGAACGAGTGGGGAAGCCCGGCTCTCTCACGTTCCACGCAAGTCTCCCGTCAGCGTGACGGCTCAGAACATCCAGATTCGAGCACCTCGACCTATAGCCCCAGCCTCAGCAGCTTCGACTGTTCTTCAATACGCACCACAACAGCAGGGAGCACCTGGATCTGGGAGTTCAACCCCCTCAGTCGATTCCAAGGGCAAAAAGCGTGCCTTAGCAACCGACACAGACGCCGAAAACACCCGTCCCCGCAAACGCATAATTTCATGGTCTTCTCTGGATTCCCTGTACTCGGCGCACATCAAAAGTGATGAGGATCCTGGGATCAACAATATTGCGTTCAGCTCGGGCGGAGATCGGTTAGCTATCATCTGCAACGATCGCACTATTCGAATATGGAATATGCCGAATAGAGTGGAGACAGCTCGACTTGCGCAGAATGCACCTATCGTCGCTGTGGCGTGGATGTCGGATGATGTGGGCGTCGTTTCATTGGGACGAGATGGGGTGATTAGCAAGTGGACGCGTACAGTGAGTATTCAGTGTAACGGTATCGTGGAATGTTGACTGATGTGGTGCTGGGGATAGAATCAGAATCATTGGCAGTGGGCTAAGCTCTTAGATGCTGGGAAGGAGGATTCGATCTGTTTTACGTATAGACGTGATAGGATTGCTGTTGCGTTCCCGCGGATAGGGGTGAAAGTTTGGATATGGATTAAAGGTCAGCAACCATTGTGGCTGCACTGTTTTGCCGTCATTGAACCTCAGAAACAGGCACTTGGCAGCCTCAGCGGTCGATTCTACGACAAAATGTCACGTCCATCCAATTCGTGGAAGATGGGGAGGCGTTGATTGGAGGAACTAGTGATGGCGTTTTGTATGTCGATGCTTCGCGACTGTTCTAGCGCTGACCACGGATATCATACAGGTGGCATTGTCAAGTGCCGAATGGGACACTACGTGCGTACACCTTCCTAAAGGCCAAAGTGTGAGTCACTGCTTCTGCGCTTGGCGTGAACGTCAACTGACAGATATTACAGGTATCACCTGGACGTCAATACATCTGGTACCCATGCGCTCGTGTCCCAGGCTGGGGGACGAGCACATTTAGTGGGCATTCAGCAGATGGACCACAAGGGTAAGATCGAACAAGTTTACGCCATGAACGGGGACTCTTCCAGCGAGCAGCGGCCGAGCTTTGGCGCTGTGTTTGCCGGTGGATGCAAGACGGTCTTGTTCGGCTCTGTGGAGAGTAATCTGCTGGTGTGGGACAAAGCCAAGGGGGAGGTGATTTGTGGTTTGGATCACGGTGATTGTGGGTGGATGTTCCTCAGGCACTCAAGGCGGCGAGCTAACTGTTCTGACATCTCGTAGCTGAACAAGTACAGGCGATTGCTGTGAGTGTATTGTATATTTGACAAACTTGTAGCGGTCGACTGACGGACGTCACATATCTTTGCAGAGCTTTGACCGTGGCCCTAATGCCTACATAGTAACTGGCACCAAGCGTGGACTTCTGTCGTGGTGGAAACCTCCTATGGTGGAGTAATAACTGTAGGCCGTCGTTATGTGCTACAAGGCTCTGAGTCTCGGACTGAAAAAAATTTCAATCAGGGACAACGTCAACATTGTATCCTAGCTATCGACAGTTTCTTGCATAGGCACGATAATGTGGACCCTTTTCAAGTCGGGGATGGGAATACACTGTATCAGTATTGCGCAACCCCCTTCACTAACTTATGACCATGCATTCTATAATATGTGTACGCCTAGTACGAAGCTGTTGTGTCTTGTCTCAATTGGATTACTTAGATAGACATGGAAGCAACACAGTTTTGTATTTCTCTTTGTTTCTTCTTTTTTTGACCGGGTGACACGGTGTTTGTGTATGTTTGGCTAGTTAGGGCCGGTTTCTCGGGAGAGCGCCTGTATGATGAACCAAAGTCGACTCTGCGATTTCTCGTTGAGGTCAAAAGTCAATCTGTCCTTCACTCGTCGTCTCCACCATCCACCTCGCAATTTCCCCGTTTCCTCCCGTACGCAACTTTTCGTTACTTATTGGCTACTGCGGGCCCTCGTTTAAAGCGAAGCGCCAACTGACCCAGGTTTTGTTTCGTAAGTTAGAAAGCAACTGTGCTCGCCGCGATTTGCGTTAATTGCATTTCCTCAAACCTCGCAAGCTCACGTTCCGCCCATTCGAAGTCATCTTGTTTGGTGAGTTTACGACTTGGCCTGAGCTTCGCCTTTAGTTGCGAGTCGTGCTCCCCGCGCACAGCCTCGGTAGCGTGGTTGTCATGCAGTAGAGTGACAGACAGGCGTTCCCAAAAACGGGTCTTGTGGGTGTGCATGCCGCGTGGTCTAATCTCTTGTTTGGCTTTGCTAGTCAAGTGTCGCCACGACTTGTGTTAGAACTATCTCAACGACATGCAGACTATCAAGTGCGTTGTGGTGGGAGATGGTGCTGTTGGAAAGGTATGTGTCCACTTTTCTTCTCCTGTTCGCGTCGAGGGCATCTCAAGTGAACGGTTTATGCTTGACAGACCTGTCTTTTGATATCGTACACCACGAACAAATTTCCGAGCGAGTATGTTCCGACTGTACGTTCGCCTTTCCCAGTGCTTTGGCCTTGGGCAGATGTCAGACTGTGTGCTAGGTCTTCGATAACTACGCCGTAACCGTAATGATTGGTGAAGACCCTTACACGCTTGGACTGTTTGACACTGCCGGTTCGTCTTTTCCGGCTTTATCTTGCTGTGTAACGCCTAAACTGCCGGCGTTGTGTTTCAGGTCAGGAGGATTATGACCGTCTTCGCCCATTATCATACCCGCAAACGGATGTCTTCCTTGTTTGCTTTAGCGTGACCTCCCCTGCGTCCTTTGAGAACGTGAAGGAGAAGTGGTTCCCAGAGGTACACCATCACTGTCCAGGTGTTCCATGCCTTATCGTTGGAACCCAAATCGATCTGCGGGACGACACCCAAGTCATTGAGAAGCTTGCGAGACAGAAACAGCGGCCCGTAACAAGTGAGCTGGGAGAGCGCCTCGCGAGGGAACTTGGAGCAGTCAAGTATGTGGAGTGCTCAGCTCTGACGCAGAAAGGCTTGAAGAACGTATTCGACGAGGTGAGCAATCCCCGTTTATCTCGCTTGCTTAATTTTTTCTGGCGTGCTCTGCTCATTTGTTATCGGACTACTACTAGGCTATCGTCGCTGCTCTCGAACCCCCCGTGGTCAAGAAAAGAAATAAATGTGTCATCGTTTAATGTAGTCCTCTCTCACGGGGATACCTCGTTTGATATCTTTCCATCTCCTGACGACTTTCTTACGCGTCCCGGCTGCCTCATATATCCTTGACATTTCCTTCTCCTCTTTATGTCACTCTCTGTCTCTCGCATTACGACTCAGGTCATGATTTTAAACCCATCCTCGATGTCTGCCCAGTATCTTTCACGGCTTTCTGCACAGTACTGAGTGTATTCTTGGGGTTGCCTTCTAGGCCGGAGAAACAGCATCCTAATCTTTCTCCTTTCAACTCACGTTTGCCTCCTTCCTGTGTTTTCTCATTGTTAATTAGTTTAGGAAAAAACGCGGGATGATTCTGGGCGAGACCAAGTTGCCATGTTCAGATGACCACCCATGATTAGAATTCATGTGTCTAATTTGGTAGAAATAACATTAGAGTACTGGGTAAACTGACATTCTGATGCATGAGGCTATCTGGCCCATGGCAGGATATTGACACTCGAGATGTAGTGACGCAAGTGAGGCTTGGCAGAAGCCGAGGTTCGTGCGTGCGGATCCAGCACCCCTCACAACAGCGAGATCTCCGGAGACTAGGCGGAACACATGTTTTCAGTACGTGAGGCCAAGAGCGAGTAACGGGCAGTGCTCACAGGCCCCCTCGTTTCAAACGCAAGCCAATCTCCTGTTCCGGTGGGGAGGAGCCCCATCGAGCGGCACTTCCAGAGTCCGACCGCCAATGTCAGCAGATTGCATGCCACGTATGCCAGCTTCTGCAGCGGAAGCGTGGTCAGCGAGTTCGCGTTCTTCGAGGTCGAGCTCGTGGGCGCAAAGGGCGCAAAGGCTGTGATTAAGAAGCAAAAGCATCCGTCGCGGGAGATGGGTGCGTGGGTGCGTGGGCGCGTGGGTGAGATCATCAGCTCCGAGAAAACGCCGTAGCAGACGCGGACGACGAGCCACGCACCAGCGTTGATCCCGGCGATGTTCTTGAACGGGGTGAGCAGCAGCATTAGCACGATGCCCATGCTGAATATCTGCACGCCGCCGCCGGACATGTAGAGCATGAAGGCCTGCATGGGGAGCGACTTGGCGGGGGCGATGGCGAGGTCCCAGGCGCGCTTCTCTTTGAGGGCTGCGTAGGAGGCGGCGGCAGCTGCTGCAGCTGCTTTGGCGGGGGGTTTTCCCTGGGGGGATGGAGTGCGTTTGACATGTGAGTGGGAGGTTTGGGATATGTGTGTGACGTACGTTATTCGAAGAAAGGTTGGAGAAGCCGGGAGGTGGTGGGAGGTTTTTCCATCTGGACATGTCGAGAGAGGTTGGAGGTGGGATGTTCTTATGTGAGACAGAGACGTACCTCGGCTGGTCTATCGATGCATAGTTGAGCGAGAGAGACATTAAGTATTGGACACGTCGAGCAGAGACGTCACCATCGTGATCACTGGCAATTCAAAGTCAGTGTACTTACATAAGCACTCCAAGCTACTTATCACACTATTGTGTCCAACTCCGACGGTCATGCTGTATGTACCTCAGTTCTTGTGACTTGTGATTGATCAATAGTCCCTCGCTGCTTACAACACCATCAAGCACATCTGCCCCCTTACACATGAAAATCCCAGCCACATGTGTGCGGGGGGTAGACGTCCTTGATCGTGATGTAGGCTGGGAGCGACTACCAATACCACAAACACGATCCTAGGTGTACCCGAGATCCTCAAGGATAGATATAGGGTGGAGCTGGATCAGATGAAGAACGGGTATGTAGAAGATCATTCTTCGGGGTGTTTTTCACCTTCCAAGGACGTGGGTGGAGAAACGTTCTCCTTCTCATCAGCCTCGCTAGGCGCAGAGCTGACACTGATCCTTAGACCGGAATGTTTGGTCTGCGATTCCATGCTAGAGCTGGACGCGCCTCGACATAAATTTGCAGCAGTGGTGCGTGTGCCAGCGGCGGATGATCCGGCACTTGCAAACTTGCCTAGCACTGCCGATGCCCTCGGAGGGATAGGCGTTATAGGCATTGTGGTTCGAGGAACGAAATATCGTGGAATCTTCGCAGCAGGCGGCTCCATGCTTCCCATCGGTTTCCCACCTGTACTAGATGTAGCTGCATTCATCCGAGTATTCCAACCCAGAGAACCATTCTGGGTCGGGGTGCGTTGGATGGCGTCGCTCCATGATTACTCTTCTTCAACCCATCGTTGGAGACGTCAGCAAGTGCCGCGGTGCAGAAGGTGTGGAGAATGCCCGGGACTCCCGACGGGCAGCGATCTTGAAGGGAGCCAGGGTCGATCTGCTAGGCCCACGGTCTCCATGCTTGCGTCTCACCTGAGGCGACAATGGGTGAATCGGACTGTTCGCCGACCGCCGATAATAACCTACAAGTTGCAGCTCTTGTTGCTTGGAATCAAGCGCGGTGTTTAGCCCGTTCATGTCTTCCTTATATCATTATCAGGATCGTACGAAAGTAAAAATCTGCTCTATCGTCTTCAACTACACACATGGATACTCGCTTACTCTTGCCTACTCCTGGTGGGCGTTTAGCGAAGGCCGTGCCTACTGAATATTTTGAACCTTGGAGTCTTATCATTATCAGGATGTACGAAAAAAACATCTGCTCTACTATCATCTCCAACTACGTGAATACTCGCTTGCTTACTGCTTCCTATACCGCGACCTGACATATTCTTTACCTACTCTCTTTATGATGGCTTGTCTTCCAAAACCTTTCGTGTCGATATAGATTGCAACTATGTTCTTGGCTGTGCCAGTGAGAAGCCCAACACTGCGAGCTGCCTCGGGTCCATACCTGTCAGAATAAAAGTCGCAGTCCGCGAGCATCAGATGCATGGATAATAAACGTGACAAGAGCGCACTTGTGTTCGACTGCACGTCCAAGAGCCTCCCCGCCAACCGAGACGACTTGTTTCATGGACGAATCCATCGTGGACAATATGAGATCCGCCGAAAGCAGCAGACGGTGGCGCATCTGCAAGGGAGGACGGGGGCCTGAGGATTGTTGTGTTGACATCGATGCGGGTGGTCGAGGCGAGACGGAGCCGTCTTTTCTAGGAGGGAGTGCAGGTTTGGTGTCCATGGATGTATATGCATTCCGGTTGGGCTGTGGTGAGATGGAGCGGGGCGGGAGAGGTGGTTTGAGGGTATCTGATGGTTTTCCTGGAATATAAGGCGGCGGTGCATCGTAGGAAGGTCCCGATGAAGGCCCGGACAGGGGACCGGGGAGAAGGAAGTGGTTGCCCGGGCATAGGAAGGAGAAGAAGCTGGGACAGTAGCTCTTTTCCTCCCCATTGTCCGTTTGATCATTTGGTCGAGGAGAGAAACAGTCTTTTGACTGACTGAAGCGGCTTGAGCGCTCAGGGCATGAACCTGTCGATAATCCCTTTTTGGCGCTTTCCGATGTGAGGAAGACGAGCGCACGAGGGCGTGTAGCAGTGCTGGCTGGCGTGTGGTGTAGAGTGACCGATGTAGTATGATGACGCGGATGTTATGGCTGGTCAGGAGAAGTTTCGTAGTCCCGGAAATAACATGACTAGGGAAGGTCCTCAGCATCGATCCCATTGCAAAATGAAGAATGCGCGCACCTGGCGAGATAAGCTGACTGCGTAATCCAATCCCTGTCCTCAGGAGGGATCAAACACGCAAACGCCTCCTGAGAAGTTCCATCCGCGATTTCGATAACGACAGGATCGTTCTCCGCCCCGCGAGCACCCAGCGCTGGGTCCTCATGGATGCGCAAGTTGTGATCCAGTTCGCCGACTACTTCGCCGTTGTCTTCATCAACGAGAACTAATCGCCCTCTAGGAGCTTCGTGGGACACCATCCCATCAGATGCTTCACCAAAATGGGCCCCTCCCGGCTGGATAAGCTCTGCATACTGCGCAAGAATGCCGTGCAAGGTGTCTTGGATCCTCGATCGTCAGCTGCTCTCTTGGAGGTGGGAGCACGAGCGTCGCCGTGCTCCCATCAGCAGTTACAAACACATATGAGCGCCCCGCATTGTTGGCCGAGAAGGTAATTGGCCATGACGGATCGACGGGTCTCTCTAAATCTCTGAGGCGGATGATCAGGTACAGCTCGTGTGGGGAAGGTCCATCATGATCGTGGACATCCTTTCCCCTTTCCACTGCGAGACTGATGCATTCGAGTTCAAGGGGCCCGGATTGAGTAGTACCATTGCTCGTCAAGGTTGCATTGGGGAGTGTGAGAAGGGTGAAGGCCTCGAAGGACATGGCGAGTTGCTGGGATGCGAGGAAACTTGTCAATGTACGGGCTTTTCAACTGACACCAGTGCGATCGACACTCCAGCGAATTCGGGCTGGTAAGGGAGGTTCTACTCTGGGTCACCGCTGTCACCGATCTATGTCGATGAGGTGAGGGAGGTAGCGTCGCTTTACATGAGCAGCTTCAGCGCTTTAGCGACTGCGGAAACTCCTTGAGCTTGGCGTCGGATTAGGAGATTGGCTGTGGCACTCCCACCAAAAAATATCGCAGTTGTCGATCTGTGGCGAAGGGGTACTACTTATCTATACTTATGTAATTCGATGACTTGTGGTATAAAAACAAAGCTGAGCGCTGACAATTCTTCTGCATTTTCCCTTCACCATGCATCGTCGCAAGCAAAACCAGGACACTGTGAAGTTCGTTGACGACACTGCTCACCAAATCGCCAGGTGCATGCAGCTGTTCGAAGAACATGGAGCTGTGGTCCGGGTCGATCGAGCGAGATTCCAGAGAGCTTCGGAAATTGTTACGGCCCAAGGCAGGCAGAAATCTCTGGAAGATCTTTTAGCAAGAGGGTGCTTCGACAGATTCTGAGTGAGTACTGTACCCGGCCACCTGCTAGTGCTATTTAAGCATGCTAACAAGTATGACGACTCCCTGGAAAGGCATATTGCCATAGCCATCGCCGCGCATGATCGTCTCCTTGCTCATTGGGTTGCTTTCGGATCGATCGAGACTACCGTCCAGCGCCTCATTGACGCCAGAGTAGTCGAATTGATGTATGTGACCTTTCGGGTTTTTATAACCTATCATGAAATCTCATGCGATTTACCTGATGATGCTTCCAGGGAGGACTGGAGGAACGTTACTTCAGTCGACTTGCCATGTCCGCCACCCGAACCGACATTTAGGCCCCTCGTCACCCCTCTACCTGCTCTCCCAAAGCTTACCAGACCCGAAGGTGGCCTTCAGCTGGAGCAGATATCAGACCAGGATGTCCAGGCTTTCATTAGGAAACCACAGAGAGTCGTCACGGTGGGCGACTGCTTTGCCCTGAAGGAGGCCGACCAGGACGACCCGACGCTGTACCAAGTTGTGTCTTGTAACCTCGTGGCCGGGGAGGTCATTTTTGGCATCCAATTCGAAGGAACTGTCGATGCCTCGGACGTCGGCCAGACCGAGATGACAAATTTGTTGCGTTGGAGCAGGCGGGTGTTGAATGTGCCGCCGTAGCACACAACTAGTATCCCTGTCCACGAACTCCTTCGTTTGTACATGAAATCAAATAGTTACCCGAATATGTTATTCTGGGGATGTATGTGAAAACTAGCTATTAATGCTCGAGGACAGAATTGTGACACATGACGAAATGCCCGACAATGATGTCGAACTTGGCCACTTGAGAAACGACGAACTATTTGGGACTGACGAGCGAGAGTGCCTGCGAGAGTGCCCCGTCGTCATGCTTGCCGTCTAAATCCAACGGATGCTACCAGAGAAGATAAAGAGGTCCATGGTGCTCGTGGTCAGTGAGAAGCGCATTCTGGACTGCATACTTACCTTGGGAGATGTAGAGCAGATTAGAAACTATCGGCTCGATACGTGAATGAGTTCAAAGGGGAATCGATAGGCTAGCTCGAAGAGGGATGATGATAGAGATATAACGAGATGCAGTGATCAGTAGATGACGGACGACGCTTAGACCTTTCTCCTCGAAGAACTCGCAGGTATCGTCCAGATGGTATCAATTAAATGTCATATTCAGAAGATTCCCATTTCTGAGTCTGTAGGGCCTGTTGAGATATACGAATCTTGATGAGTGTCACACAGTGAGGAGTGAGGCACAGGCTGATAAGTAATAGTGCTGAGGACTCAGGTACAGAACTGAGGGGTCACTCAAAGTGTGTGGGTAGGAGCAGGAAGTGTTATTCTCCTATACTAGTTTACCCATATATATATACCTATAGTTTAGGGGGTGGTACCTATCCATAGGGGCCACAGTACCCATACAGCTTAGCTCATCTATTGATGGCAGCTTGCTCGACTACCAAGTCTCAACACTCCCCCTCAAGCTGCAGTCATACCAAGCTGAGCTGTATGATAGACATGCTTGGGTTTAGGTAGTGCCTTTGTGAAGATATCAGCTGTCATTTCAGCTGTGGGGCAGTATTGCACTGCAACCTTGCCCGCCTTGATCTTTTCACGAATATAATGGTGTCGTATGTCAAAGCTTTTGGATCTTTTGTGGTACTGTGCATTCTTTGCAATTGCTAGTGCAGACTGGTTGTCACCAAACAGGATGGTGGGTTGTTTCTGCTCGAAACTGAGTTCCAGGTACAAGTTTCGTAGCCATACAGCTTCTTGTGTAGCATTGGTCATAGAAATATATTCTGCCTCTGCTGTTGATAAAGCCACTGATTTCTGCTTTCGTGAGCTCCAAGTGATCACACCACCATTGAGCATGAATGCATATCCAGATATTGAGATACGGTCAGACCCATTTGCAAAATCAGCATCTGAGTAAGCCTTAAATGTGGCAGGTCCCTCTTGGGAGGCCTTGTTGCCATCATATGTTATACCTAAGGTCTTTGTGCCCTTTAGATATCTGAGGACACGCTTGGCTGCTGTCCAGTGGCTCATATCTGGATTGGCTGTGAATGAGCCTAGTTGGTTGATTGCATAGGTGATGTCAGGCCGTGTGGCTATTGACAGATACATCAAGTGACCAATTAGTGCAGCATATGGATTACTTCGGTCTCCGCCCTGGGTATTGTCCTCTTGAGGAGTGAGTCTTGTGCCTGGGTCAAGAGGCATTCCAACAGAGTTGGCTTCACTCATTCCATATTTCTCAAGAAGTGACTCCACATATCTTGTTTGTGAGATAGTGAGAGTCTTATTGGTGCGGTTCCGTGTGATCTCTATGCCCACGATCTTGCTAGGCTCCCCCAAATCAGTGACTTCAAACAAAGTCCCAATTTCATGTTTGAGGTTGTCTATGAGCTGCTTTCCATTGGCAAACAAGAGTAGGTCATCAACCCAAACTGTTATTATCTCAATGGTAGAGGCAGTCTTCCTGATGTATACACATGGATCAGAGTCTAAACGCTTGAACCCAATTTGTTCAAGTTGCATATTTAGCTCTTCATTCCACTCTCGACCTGACTGCTTCAAACCATATAATATTTTGATCAGATGGCATAATAATGAAGTTCCATCATGGAAGCCCTCTGGCTGTTTCATATAAACATCCTCTTTAAGAGTGCCATTGAGGTATGCTCCCTTGACATCCATTTGCTGTATTTCCCAGTCTTCTGCAACTGCTAAGGCAATGATTGCTCGAATAGATTCGAGTCTAACAACTGGCGAGTATGTATCCTTGTAATCCATGCCAGGAATTTGGGAGTAACCCTTAGCAACTAAACGTGCTTTGTATTTGAGGAGTTCACCATCTTTACTGAATTTCTTGGTAAACACCCATTTGTTGGCTAGAGCTTTCCTGCCTTCAGGTAGGTCAGCTAGGACCCATGTTCCTGCCTTGTTGAGGGTTTCCAGTTTCAGTGTGTATGGCCTTCTCCCATTCTGGCCATTCTGTGGAGGCTTTAGCCTCAGCCAGTGTTTTAGGGTTGTTGTCTCCCATACCACTTTCATAGAATGCCATGTAAACCTGTTCTGCAGGTGTAGGGTCATTCAATATGCTGTAATCATGGTGGGTTTTAATTCTAGTACTTCGTCTGAGTACTTCTGGCATGTGGTCATCAGGCCGTTTTCTTTTATTATTGATGCACTCTCTGTCATCTGCCTCTGATGTGGGTGCATGCGCCTCTGCTTGCAACTCCCCCTGAGGCTTGCTATTGATTACCTCAGGAGTTGGTGGCAGTACGACTTCTTCCTCGCGTGGGAAGCGATAATTCCTGGATATTCTTATCTGTCGCATTCGTTGATCGTAGTACTTGACCGCTTTAGGGCCGTCTTTGTATCCCACGAACAAATGCTGTGCAGCCTTTGCATCCAACTTGGACGCGGCCGCGTCTTCAGTCAAGATCCAGACGGGCGTGCCAAATTCATGGAGGTAAGCCACATTGGGCTTCTCTCCAGTCCACCCTTCGTGGGGTGTCTGCTGACATGAGCGCGTGTAGGCTCGATTTCGCAGGTAAACGGCATGCGTCACCGCTTCGGACCATAGGGAATGGGGCAAACCCTTTGCAATCAACATCGCGCGCGCAAGTTCAACGATCGTACGATTAAACCGCTCGGCGACGCCGTTTTGAGGTGGAGAATAGGGAGCAGTGACTTGTAAGTCAATCCCCTTTCCATCGCACCACGCCATTAAATTTTTATTCACGTATTCAGTCCCGTTGTCCGACCGAACGCGTTTGGGCGTCTTTCCCCATTCTCGCTCAATGTGAGTCAAATAGTTTTTGACCTTGTCAGCAGCCTCGTCCTTTGACTTCATTAAACAGATTGTAGCACGTCGCGTGCAATCGTCTATGAAAGAGACATAGTAACGATAACCGCCTATCGACGTTGTGCGCGCAGGCCCCCAAACGTCCGTGTGCGTCAATTCGCCCGGTACATTGGAGCGCGTGGACGCCTCCTTGGGGTGTGGGGCCCTCGTCAACTTCGCTTTCGTGCACGCATCGCAGTCGAACGTAAGCGGACTGCTCTCGGTGATGGCCATGCCTTTCACTAACTGCTTGGAGTGCAGCCGTTGTAGGCCCGTGACGCCTACGTGCCCGAAAGCCTGGTGCCATTGTGCCCAGGTGCGAGTTTCGTTTGCAACGCATACGTTCGCGGCCGGCAAAGCCTCACATCTGACATCCAGATGATACAAATTCCCTGTGCGCTTGCCACATGCGAAAGTGCGTCCATCAGCATCTTGTAGACTTATGCGTCCGCCGCCGCATATCGCGCGGCCTCCGCCGGCGTCTAACCTACCTATCGAAAGGAGGTTAGATGTCGCCGTTGGTACATGTAGCACATCATGTAGTGTGATCATAACATCACTACCATTTACGTGACTTTGTAGGCACACTGTCCCGCGTCCCAGAGCAGTAGCAGGGAGGTTACCAATACCTGATACCTTATGCTCTGTCAGGGGGGAATAGTCTTTAAATGCGTCTCTCTGAGCGCAAATGTGCGAAGTCGTTGCACTATCCGCAAGCCACAGGTAAGCAGAAAACTCGTCATCATTGGCATTGTATGCCGAAACTGATACATCGCTATTTTCGTGCACAGTAATAAAAGCTTGGTCACTTGGACCCGCTTCTCCCTCTTCGACATGGTGAGCCTTCGCCCACTTCTTTTTCCCAGTCCCCCCACCTTTCTGCACATTTCCACTAACCTCCCTAGCCTTTCCTTTGCCCTTGTTGGCAGGGTTGGACCAGCAAGTAGACTTCGTATGTCCTATCTTGCCACAGTGGTCACATGTAGGCTTGGGCTTGGGCTTGTAGAAGCAGGCCTGTTGAGATATACGAATCTTGATGAGTGTCACACAGTGAGGAGTGAGGCACAGGCTGATAAGTAATAGTGCTGAGGACTCAGGTACAGAACTGAGGGGTCACTCAAAGTGTGTGGGTAGGAGCAGTTGGAGGTTGTGTGGTTGTTTCTGCCACAGTGGGAGCAGATCTCCACTTTTCTCTTCTTCCCGTTGTTGGTAGTTTGTGCATAATATGTAGCATAGTTGCTTTCCTTGGTGCGACGCACATATTCATCACGGAGTTGAGAGATTAATTCTTGAGTGGTAATATCAGGATCACCCTTGGTCCCATTCCTTGAACCCATGTACCCAGAGGTAAAGGTGTCCCAGGAGTTGGGAAGAGAGGAAATGAGCATTGATTGAAACTCTCTCTCTGAGATAACCTCTCCCATTTCATGGAGCAAGTTTTGGAGACGTTTCAGCTCATTGATATGGGCAATGATGTCTTCTCCTTCTTCAGCTTGGTGGGAATAGAATAGCTTCTTGGTGCTTGTGATAGATTGCTGGCCTTTAGTCTCATGGACTGTACGAAGGTTGAGCCACATTTCAGGGCTTGTTTCAACCTCTGAAAGGTGAACTGTTTGTTCATCAGCAATGTTTGTGAGGATCAAGTTCTGTGCAACAAGATCTCTCTGGCACCATTCTCTATATTCCACACGCCTTGTTGTGGGGTCTGGTGCTTTTTCTACACCAGTGATGATATCCCACACATTGTGGAGACGGAGTACACCCTTGATACGGGTCTTCCATGCTGTCCAGTTGCCATCCTTGAGCTTATCAACCTTGTAGGATGATATAGCCCCTAGAGATGTTGGAGCCATCTGGAGTGCTGGAATCATGGTAGGGTTTGTAGGAGCAACTGTATTGCTTCCTACAGGTCCAGGTGCTCCCCCTATAGCATTGCTGGGGGCCTGACCCCTATCCTGCCTCCTATCCTGCCTGTTCCTTTGACTATCATCCTGGTCTTGGTGATGTCTAGGGTGGCTAGGACCATTATGTTGGGATCCACTACCATTGTAGTGATTGTCCCTTTGGTTCTGTCTTCTGTGAGACATGTTGAATATGTGTGTATGATTTGAGTCTTGATTATAGGTTAACCACGCTGAGCGGGGCTCATAACCTGTTGAGATATACGAATCTTGATGAGTGTCACACAGTGAGGAGTGAGGCACAGGCTGATAAGTAATAGTGCTGAGGACTCAGGTACAGAACTGAGGGGTCACTCAAAGTGTGTGGGTAGGAGCAGGAAGTGTTATTCTCCTATACTAGTTTACCCATATATATATACCTATAGTTTAGGGGGTGGTACCTATCCATAGGGGCCACAGTACCCATACAGCTTAGCTCATCTATTGATGGCAGCTTGCTCGACTACCAAGTCTCAACAGGGCCTCTGCAGTTCTAGCATCCAAACTCATCTGTCTGGATGTCCGCCATATGATCACAGACTGGGACTTTGATATTACCAACCACCCCGGAGAGGTAAAAACGTTGCCTTGATAAGTGGTGCACGCACTGGCAGCCAGCAGAAGATCCCCGAGACTAGGCCCAGAATAGTGTTCTCAGCATTTGTAGTTGTTGTCTGTGGGCGCTTGACCACCAGTGTTGCATAAATCATCCCCCACGAGTCGTAGCCTCCCCAATATTGCCATCACCCGTTATGAGTCTCCAGCCCTTTGTTTCTCTGTACCAGTATGCCCTGGAGCCCGTTGCTCCGTTCTCTTGGTTCGGACTCGGGATCAGCTCTCTTGACTTGGCTGCAGCGTTTCGCCTGTGTTATGTGCTCCGCCAGATGAGGCAGAACTTGAGGAACGAACACGTGAAACTGCGTGCGACAGATAGCAAGCTGCCTGCCCTCGAGGAACGCTCATTCGTTAGAGATGCGTTGGCGACGCTGACGGTCGTCTATGGGGGAGAAGCCATTGCAGGTAGGAATACTCACGACCCGCCAGTTTCCTACTAACTATCAACCCGTTCTCCCCCGGATCCCTCGTCGCGATAAGGCCCTCTCCTGGGGACACCACCCTCGTTCATGATTTCAGGCCTATATCCCATGCTATATATCCTGATGCAGGCGGTCGTTGATGCGATACCCGTCCTGCCTTCCATGTCTATCCATACCGAGCTCCCGCTATCTTTCCTAGACGGACACGCCCGCGCAGTGCTTCTCTGCAGCCTGATACCCCCTGCAATCCTGGGCAGCTCGTCCGCCGTGGTGGCGTCCTCCCCCTGGGCCTTGCTTCTCTCGTCCTTCGTAAGTAACGAGCGCATTCGCGGCCCCGTCTCTCCCCGTTCTCACGCGACCCCCACAGGTGATCACAAACGGCGGCTTCTTCATCACCAACCTCGTCTCCTTCATGGATCCGACGCCGCTCGCGCTGACGACGCCCGCCGAGCTGCAGCCCTACGGCTGGACCGCGACGGACCTGTGGAGCGCGCCGCTCGTCACGGGCCTGTACGCTACGCTGACGCACGCGCAGCCGTTCTGGGCCGAGGTGCACGCGGTCCTCGCGGCTGCGCTCGGCGGGCGCGCGGAGAAGGCCGAGCCGCTCGACGCGGAGACGGCGCGCTCGGCGTGCGCGCTGCTGCTTGCGACGGTGTTCGCCGCGCGCGCTGCGAAGACGTTTGGGGGCGTGTGGAAGCAGGGTGCGTTCGCTTCGCTCGTTCGTGGGATGAGTCTGTGTGTGTCGTTGCTGACGTGGACTTTATCCTTTCTTTGCCAGGCGTGGCGGAGAAGATCAAGATGAACTGATCCCCGTGTCATGGCGTTCCCGTGTCCGAATTTTTTACACAAAGGGTAACAGGTATACCCCTGCTGAAGCTTAGTCACGCAAACGACCTCCATCGTTGTGGATGGTCTCGATGAGTACCATCACACTGATGATACCAATGAGCACGGATGATATATTGTCAAGTTACAAAGCCCTGATCAACAGGAAATGCGCGGTTTTAGGTAGAAACGGGAGGATACAGTGTCGTGTATGATGTGTTCAGTACAAACCCCCGGTCAACAGGAGTATTAATGCGCAGTTGCGTGAATGGAATGAAAAGCTTAAGCAATGCAGAGCCCATTTGAAAGGTACGTAGCAACATTGAGAGAAAGAATCACTGAGTTGAAAGTGGTGGGGAAAGGCTGGAAAGACGTGAGACGTGTGTGAGGCGTGAGAGGCCGTGAGTCCAGTGCATATCTAAAAGAACACCTGATGTCAGCGCGACGTGATACAAAGACTACGCACTGTCCAAATCCAGGAACGAATATTCTTCGCCAGACGAGACATTGCCATCGTCATCTCCGACGGAATTCGTAGCGAAACCAGAGTCGGAGTCGATCGGAGACTCGGATTCGTAGTAGTCGCTCGAAGAGTCGTGGTCGTGGTCGTAGTCACCCGAAGAATCGGACTCCAGATCGCCGCTGTTAGCGCCGTCGCGGTGCGCGATAGATTCCTTCGCCGCGAGGAGCTGAAGATCGAGATGAATCTCGTCCATCAAGCCCACGACGTTCCCGTCCCATTTGTAGAAACAGAACTGCACCAGGGGGAGGTAGGGCCAAGCGAGGTGGGGGGGACGGAGTCCTTCGAAGAGATGAGGGGCACGATCATACACCATCGCCTGGACCTCGGGGTCGATATCGCGCCAGTCGGAATCCTTGATAGTATAACCGTCAATAACCTTCAACACGTACGCACCTAGGTATTCAGCATAGGGATTCTCCACGGTCTCTCCTGGCGCCCTTGGCAGTTCGAGGAAGACGTTGACGGCGAACCGGGATCCGACAATTTCTTGTGGATGATACGTCGCAGCTCCATTGACAGACAAGGTCGTTGTTACGGAGACCGATTGAGAGTTGGCGATAGGTCTATACGTGTGATTGATACCTCGTTCGAGAACAGTGCCCCAGATCGTGTCCTCGGTTGGTACGACGTAGGCATATCCATCTTCACCTCTGCGCAGATCATATGGTCCGACGATGTCAAAAGTTCGGATGAGAACTGCGGGAATGGGCTTTGGGAACACGCGGTACCAGTCTGTCTTGAGGGAGTGTTGAAGGCCCTGAATGGCCCTGATCGAATAGTGGTATGCAACGTAGGAGTCCGCGTCCCTGAGCATGGACTGGAAAGGAACGACGCTGTAGTACTGGTGTGTCTGTCGGTCGACGTCGTCCTTGCCAGTCGGGGGAGGGACACCACCAGTACTCGCGAAGCAGGCGTCCGCGTTGTCGGGAATCTGCCATGCGGAGGGGATGGCGTGCGGGTGAAGCTCTTGCTCGTCGAGTTCAGCGCGTTTGATCATGACCAAAACGGGGTTTCCACGAGAGCGCATCTCAGGGGGGCCGAGAGCATCCTCGGGAATGGACACCTGGGAGATGTCGTCCTGAGCCACATGACCACTGGCAAGCTCATCCAAGGTATCATAGGTAGAAGGGGGACCGAAAGACGTGTAGTGGTGAAGCTCGCTGAGTGGCATGAAGTCCCTGGTCCCGTAGTAGGTCGAGGGGCCAGTGGCTTCGCTGTCGAGCCATTGGAGTTCGTCCTCGTCCACGGAGTACGGGACAAGTGGTGGTGTCGGTGGACAGGGCGCGTGCTCGTCGAAGAAATGGCCAGTGTAGCCTGTGGCACGAGGGCTTGGTGGGGGTGTCGGCCTGCCACCGTAGTAGTTCGGCAGTACGGCCATCAGAACGGGGGACAGGGGCGCGTGGCCATAGAGATCGTCACTGCCTGCCTGATCATGACCAGCGGCTGGATAGTAGTGCGTGTGGTGTTGGTCTAAGACCATGATAGGCGATAAGAGAAGGAGTGTACGTGGTTGAGAGGAGAGATGCTATGCTGGCAATCTGGAAGAGAGGGGAGAATTTATACCTTTTCGGTCGTGGTCCACAGGTCCACAAATCTGAGTCTTGAAATTTGGAATTTCAGCTTGAACCGGGAGCTGTATAGGGGCTTTAACGCGAATCACGTGACTCCTGACCAAACTTCTATATTTATTACAGGATCATGTGATCGAAGCGCTCGTAGATTATTATTAGATTTACTGATGGGCCATTGCCATCTTGCAACGATGCTCTTGAACTGCCTTCATTGTTGCGAGCGCACTGGCCAACTGCACCGTTTCACCTAATCCTTGCCAATACCAACAGGTAGGTTGTGTTTGGCGCTGTTTGTGTCGCGTCGTAACACACCATCCCAATCTTCGCCAACTCACTTCTCCTTGCTCCACAACCGTTCTCGAACATCTACCTACAGTACCTCTTCCCAGAAAACCGAAACTTGGCCTACTATCAAGTCTAGGTGGCTAATTCTTATCGTGTTTTCCTTGGTGGTACTACAATATACATGTTGTAGGCTGCATATATGTGCGCGGATGAGATAGTCGCCCTGAAGGAGAGTCGGACAAAGACATGTCATTAAAAACGCGGCACCACCGAAGGCACGGCACAGCCGCGATGCGCCCGATGCCATAACTGGAATGACTGGTGCAGCTACTTATGACCATGACCATGACCACAACAACATACAGTGACAGCAACAATGACAAACTACCACAATAATTTACACCACGAGACGACGCACGCAGCCACGAGAAATGCTAGCACCTTTTTTTAACTAATGTGTAACTAGATAAAACACTCGCGCAGCCTTGATAACTCGAAAACAACATGGCAGCCACAGACGACACGCCACAGAACGGAACGAGCGCCCACGCACAGCAGCAACGACAACGACAACGCAACGCTCAACGCATGCTAATGCACCTTGCTGCAGCGAACCTCCAGCAACGAAATGAGGTGACGCACGATGCATGGCAGGCTACAGCGATCGAAGTCAGGAAGACGAGCACACTGGACGAGACAAGGATGGTAACTTTTAGGCAGGGAATGCTGTGAGGAGGACTGGAAAGGGAAAAAGGTGGCACACAATCGATCGAGATGGAACACAATACGCAGTTCTTACAGACATGGACACTTATTCATCTGAATAATTGCTGCCCATCACTGTCGTTCGGGACGACGTCGACGCTACTCCCGGATATCGATACGAACGAATAAACTGATGACGCTTGGACAACGAGGACGTCTGCATGCGAAGCTAAGGCGGTGCAAGATCCGTGACAATATCAGTTGGAGCAGCTGTGGAAGCAGAAGTACATGCCACTAGCCACAGCACTGTCCATTATGCTCATTGCCGGCCTCGCCGTGAGTCCTTCCGCAACTTCGTCCTCTCAGATTAGAATCATTTGTACCCTGCTACCTTAATCGCGAGGGCGTGCGAGTCCAGTGGCAGTTTCGAACTGGCAGTATGTGGAGTCGTGTTTGTCTTGTTTCATCTTCAGAACCCCACGCCCGCTGTCCCGTGTCATCTCCAGCGCTCGAAGGAATCTAATCTTAGTTATCGTAGGAACCTCAAAAAGAGATGTGTTGACCAGACGGCCCCCTACGCCCTCTTCTGATCCGTACCAATGACCAGAATGTTTTTCCGTTTAGTGGTCTATCGGGCCCCGTTGGTCCTGTTGGGCATCTTTTCCGGACTACGAACAACTCTTGCTCAATCATCCAATGCAACATGCTCGGCCAGCTACAGTTGGGTATGTCCTAATGATTTGTATCGTACAGCACGGGAGCAGGCGCCTGACTGGAGAGTAGGCAATGAATTCGTTACGACAGAGCCCTTGCCTTGTTGCGGCCTACTTGGAAAGCCAATGTATAAACAGTCTGTTCCAGCGCGTTTGCATCGTTATCCATAACCGTACTTACATCCAAGGGCCCACAGAAATCGAAGTCCCGGCACATCCCAATGGCCAACCATATATCGCGCCATCCGGGACCCGAGCTAATCGTTGTGAGTGCAATACTGTGGTGTACTCCCTGGTGAGCGCTTGCGGTGCTTGCCAGGGCGCAAATCACCTCTCGTGAGTGACCAAAATACCACATCTCCGGAACTATGTTTCGAATGGTCCCCCATCATCGCAGGTGGCAAGGCTGGATTATCAACTGCAACGTGACTGCGGACAGGCAGGTCGTGTTTTTCTTGCTTGCGACACATATAGTCAATAGATTCTCCAGTTTCCCAGGAGCAACTCCAATGGGTACAGCTATTCCTCCGTGGGCGAAGATGACCGTCAAATGTGAGTGGCGGCTTCATATTATGCTACACAAGTCATATCTGATTATTTTCTATAGCAAGGCGGTACCTGGAACGCGACTGCAGCCCGTCTCAACGCTAGTGAGTCCTTCTTGTCCTTGTTTCTGGGGACCTGCTCTGACATCAGGTCTGGCGCCGCAATGCCACTGCAGCTTCACCGAGCAGTACCACTACCTCCAAGTCCTCTCACTCTGGTATCAATGTTGGGGCTATTGCAGGAGGGGTAGTGGGAGGTGTAATCGGCCTGTTGGCCATGGCGGGCACTATCCTGTATTGTATTCGACGCAAGCGTGGCACGAACCGACACAGTTCTGGCATGGTGGTAGAAACACCTGAGGCAAACATGACGCAGTCCGTACCTGCCTACGTTCCCAATGGGAAACCCGCCGAAGCTCGTACGCTTTATGTGAGTGCTCTTGTCATTATGAGCTGTGTGTTGTGCTAAAGGTAACGGTACCTTCTTACGTGTTTATGTATAGAACCCAGACGATCCATCCACCTTCCCACTTCGCTTCCCGGAGCCCTCGCTTCACGACGAATACTCATGCTACTGGGTCGACATCTTCGCCTCACCTTCTACTTCCGAGAGCGTATACTGGTGCCCCCGAAGTCTGAATTGAATAAAGCGACACTGGACAAAGACAATGTAAATATTGTTGTTAACGTTCATATTTCATGCAAACTCTCGTCGTTGAGACGTCCAGTTGCAGATTGTTAGTAATTGTTACAGGTCATTTTTGTATATGGGACAATGCAAGTAGGTGGCAATAGTCGAGTATGAATAGAACACTGCACAATATATTTTACATCGCGAGCATTGTAAGAGTCGTATAACTTAGAATATGGAGAGTTTGAACGTTATATGTGATTGTCGCAAGTGCTGTCCAGCACTGTGTGTAATTACAATGATAACTTGCCATTTAGCAACGGATCCATGGCGTAGTGGCTGTAGTGGCCCTAAACCGGGAATGCGAGATGGTTAGTTTAAGCGAGCAAACTCACGAGTGCGCTGGTTCAAGACTGTCCCCTCCAGAAAATTTGGTGTCCACAGTTTCTCGCGCCGTAAGGCATGAACAGACTTGGAATAATCGGTCCTTGACTGGCCAGGGAAGCAATTCCGCAACCTGCAGGATCCGCCGAATTAGTCGTAGGAGATCAGGCATGTCGTCAGCCGCGCTGTGAGTCGCGCCGCTCGCAAACCTTTTGCTTGTCTTTCTTTTTATCTTACACGACAATAAAACACAGCGGAACTGATGAACTCAGACATGTGGGTACGACAGTCCAAGGATCTACTGTATTAATATGAAGACAGACAGATACCCATACAAAACTAAAACCAGAAGGCACATCCTCGCAGCTACAACCACGATATGCACAACATAACCCAGCGTAAACCCGTTTAGCAGCAAGAGCCGTTCTTGGCGGGAGTAGTCGAGTCAATTGCAACGGGAATTGTGTCGCTGGTAGGTGCCCTGACAGCGTCAGCTGATTGTTCAAGCGCTTTGCTCGACACGATTCGGTAGACATCTGTTGGCGGTGTCAGATTTTGAGCCACTCCATAAATATGGATCGACTGACCAGCCAGAGTGGTTTGGAAAGCCGATTCAACGTTCGAGGCGTCCAGCGCCGAGGTCTCAATGAACGACAGCTCGTTTTCCGCTGTAACAGTGGATTGGTTAAGCCATAAATAGCCTTATCAAGAGGCTGTACTCACTTGCGAAGTTCTTTGCCTCTTCCGTAGGGACCGCCCTCAGGTGCTTGAGATCGCTCTTGTTGCCGACGAGCATGATAACAATGTTCGAGTCCGCGTGGTCCCGCAGTTCTTTTAACCACCGTATGACGTTGACGTATGTCGCATGCTTTGAGATATCGTACACCAGAAGAGCACCGACCGCACCGCGGTAGTATCTGTGAAGTGTCAGGGTGGCGTCGTTCAGCGCGGTCACGAGTCACGAAAGCGCAGCTGGACTGACGCTGAAGTGATGGCCCGGTACCGTTCTTGTCCTGCAGTGTCCCAGATCTGGGCCTTCACGATCTTACCATCTACAGTAATGGAGCGGGTAGCGAACTCGACCCCGATTGTTGATTTCGAGTCAAGGTTGAATTCGTTCCGAGTGAACCGCGAGAGCACTAGTAATGTTGTTGTCAAAATCTAACTAAGACGGTGTACCTTGGATATGCATACAATTTCTGTAGGAAAGAGAGAGAGTCAGTCTTAACTAACTAGAACACTGCCCCTTAGAAGAGACGTACGATTTCCCCACTCCCGAATCACCAATTAGAACAACCTGACAGTGTGCCGCCTTGTTAGATATATTGTAAGGTTGGCAGTTCGGGTCTCGCTTACCTTGAAAAGATAGTCGTAGTTGCTTCCTTCTGCCATGGCGAGTAGTTGGGATCGTTAAGAATGGATGGTATACGACTCTATGTAACTTGGACTGTGTTGGTGGGTCAGAGGGCGCAGTATAGCGGAGTTCGAAAAACCTGTAACCGTTGCCAAAATACAGACAGTGGCTCCTCTTGTTTGTGAAACGCCAACATCCTCGGAATGTATTTGCAGCGGATCTTGCAGTAACAAAATGACATGGTGGAAGATACAGCTTAAATGAACCTTCATAGGCTGTGTGACCCCTGCATTGCACTGGGCCGTGATTTCATTTCCCTGACCTTCCCGCGTTGTACGGATTCCATACGTGTGCGTGTGCCAGCGAAGTAAACGTTGCTTCTCAGAGATTCGGATACCGGTATTAGCACTTATGATACACGAGCTCGAGCACTGAGTAGCCTATTATAGCTAGAGGTCTCTGAGCTCTACTACGTCCCAAAAAAACTGCACGACCCATGCCCGAGCCCAAACGCATCTGCCAAATCATAAAAGTGAGAGAACCTACCACAACGTTGCGCGCTGATCGGGCAGCCGATCCTGGGCCTGATTTCATGACCGATTTCTGATTGTCATGTGCAGTTAAAGCCAGAGTCCGTGGACGAGTACAAAGCGGTCCACTCAACCGTCTGGCCGGTGTGCTAGCCGCCCTGCGGAGACACCACGATCGAGGACTACTCGATCAACCACTATCCCCCTTTGCAGCTGCTGATCGCCACGTTCAAATACACAGGCGATGATTACGAGAGAGACATGAAAGCCGTAGGGGAGGACGAGGAGACGCAGAGGTGGTGGAAGCTGACAGACGCGATGCAAGAGAGCTTCAACGAGGGTGCGATGGGAAGCGGGATGGAGATCCCGTGGTGGACGGTATGCGCGCTGCCCTTGGTTGCCAGGTCTCGACTGAACCTAACATCTAGGACGTGGAGGAAGTTTTTCGATTCGAAGGAGGCTCACCTGCTTAATCCTGTGCATGGATCATATCACAATGTTGAATCTTGACAAGCGAATGCTTTCAACAGTCTCACTATAAGTATATTCGCCATCCGCCCTCTAATCGACCGACGCGATGGCTAATCGAAGTTCCGTCCTTGGGTGGTACATACATATAAATGCTTACCATTAGATATTGCACAAGTACTGTCCGTTCATCCACTCGTTATCTATGTAGATGGCCTACACGGACTCGATCCTCCACACCGTCCACAGGCCGAATATAATCCGCCTCCACGATCGTATCAAACCCAGCAGCATCATCGACTACGTCAAGAACACTACTTGGGTTGATCTCTAGGTTGAGCAGGCCGCGAAGTACCACCAGTGCCCCTGATTTCGACGAGACGGTGTTTCCTTCTCGGCAGTGTGCGCTGTGGATGCCTCGGAGAACGTCAGCAGAGGACTTATGAAGCGCATGATTGCACTCGTCCGACGTACAGTTCTCGCAGCCTTCCTCGCAGGGACAGCTTTCCACGGCGTCGTGTGCTTTGCGCAGGATCTCCGAGGCTGCAGCGAGAAGAGGTCAGCGCCTTCCAAGACAGAGACTTACGTGTGCTTGCCATGGTCGAAGCCTTGCGCCGAGACACCACTTTTACCCGAAGCATCGTAGAAGATAAGTCTACAGTATCCGCGGTGCCAATGATGACCATCAGCATGCAGCCCACGGCCCACTTCATTAACGTACCTGGCGGGCCGCTTCCGCTGCGACTCCGCAAGCTTATACTCTTTCTCAGCTGCTTTGCATTCCGTCCTCAGTTCTGCTGCCAGAGCGAACTGGTTCATCCACGCGTGAGATGCTGCATGGATGGCCTCGGCGGGCCGCAGTCCCTTTGCGCGCATGAAGCTGAGTACGTTCTTGGGCACGTCTAGCCAGAATCCGAAACCTTGTCTCTCCCAGGGAGGGGTATCGATGTAGACCGTATCTAGAATCTTCTTGTTTCTGGAGCTGAGGTGAGAATGGAGCTGTGAGAGGGCAGTCTGCGCCATACCTGATTTTGTAGAAGCCTGGCAGACCGTCAGAGCGGACTGAGGCACCTATTTGAAGGACATACCAAAGACAACGGTCACCACGTCTACCCCTACAAAAGATCAGCACACCACAGTGTTCATGCCTGGCGTTGTTTACTTACGTCCAAAATACGTCAGCTGTGGAGAGTTTGGAATCGCCTTGATGCGCCAAGTTTGCTTCGCGTCCACATTGCTACAGAGCTGCCTCGTCAAAATCACCCAGCTAGACACCACATATGAAGACTCACGTGAAGTCCCTGTGAGATGCCCTCATCAGTCATTCAAAAGTCATGAAATAGGTGAACCAACCTCGGAGAAGTAATCCAGTTGACGTCTGCTCTCACGACCTTTCCCATCTTCGCATCGTGGCTGACCTCTTTCACCTGAAACATGATAAACCATATGCACCAAAGGTAGCAGCCGAAACAAACGCACGATAAATGTCAGCCCTTGATGCATAAACTATCGGAGCAAGGGTGAGAAACGCTGCTTCAGACGTCAGAAAAAAAGATTTAAAAAAACATACCACGGCCCCTTCGTAAACCTCGAAGAGCGCTCGAGAGAGCTCGATCTCCTCCAGTACCTTCGGCACCCCAGCCTTTGTGATATCCACCAGTGTATATTTCTCCTCTTCTGCGCCTCGGATAGATACGTGCCTCGCAGGATAAGGTAAGAACTTGGGGTGAGTATGATACCTACACATTGGGCGAGACATGGAGTAAGATAGACACGGTCACTAGTGGCCACCGCTTGCTCACCAGCCGTCTTTATCCTTGATCAGTTTCTTATCAGACAGCTCAGCGAGGTGAGGGCCGAAGTATACATGGTCGTCCTTCGAAAGGGGCATTTCCTGAGCCGCACATTGGAGGTGGGCCTCGATGATGAATTTACTGTCCAAGTCAACCATGAGTTCGTCTACCGGTTTATTGTACAGGTCATCAGGATGCTTGACGTAGTGCTGGTCGATGGGCAAGTTATCCGATACCAGGACTGCGAGCGAGTCGCGTGTCCTTCGTCCCGCTCGTCCGGCTTGTTGGCGCTAGAAGGGTTGTGTTGTAGCCTTTCCCCCAAGGGACTAGAAAGAGGGAGACTACTCACGAAATTCGCTATACCGAACGGAAATCCAAGCATGATAACTGCATCCAATACACCGATGTCGACTCCGAGTTCAAGAGCATTCGTTGCAACGATTCCAAGCAAGTTTCCGGAGAACGCTTCCTTCTCGATGCGTCGTCGGTCCTGAGATGCCTCTGTTAGCTGCTTGCTGGAAACAAAAAGGTGTTTCAACAACCTCCTGAGAGTAGCCTGTGGGATGGCGTATGAATTGCTCCGGTGCATGCAAACAGTGTGTCACTGACCTCCGCGATACGGCATGACCTTCGCGAGAACGTCCAATCTTCCCTCGGCGCTCAAGTCCGCACGCAGAGTCTTCATCGACTGTACCAGAATATTTTACTACTACACCACCAAACACGCAACAGAACTACTGACCAACTCGCACGCTTTGCGGATCTAGATCCCGCCCTCAAAGTTCAGCTTCCCCGTGCAATTGAGGACAACGCAACTCGACCCACCTTACAGAAAAGAATCACCCGGATCCCCCGCTTCATCAGAAATCTCATAAGGCGCGTCGCCTCTAATATGGAACTATGCCGACCAAGCTTGGGGGCTTGGTCATCGACGCAGGGTGGGTCCCACACGAGATAGTCTTTGATTCCGGAGGGAGCACCGTCTTCGGTGATTTCTTCGACTTCCTTTGTTTGACCACAAAGTCAACATCCATAGAGAGACGCAAAGGGTGAGACTGTGCACCTCAATACCGAATAGGCGTTTCATGTGCTGAGCGGGCTTGGCGATTGTCGCACTGCACGACACGAAGATGGTTCGTTTGTCTTTTTGTTTGTTGTTAGGGAGATGGTGGATAGAGGTAGTAGAGGTAGAGATACTCACTCCCAACGGCCGCGCAAACCCGTCGGAACCGCCTAATTACTTGTGCGACGTGGCTGAAGAAGCGTCAAGCCCTATCATCGCAGTCTGGGCACTAGAGCCTGCATACCTTCCGAATAGGTCAGCATAGTAGTGAAGCTCATCGACGGCCAAAAGCTTAAGTTTCTTCAAGAAACTACGGAATTGTCCTCAATGACGAAGAACACTAGGACAACGATAACAACACGAACCTTCTCCACAGCTCTTCATGAGGTAATATTGACGCGTGTATCATGTCCTAGACGCTTATCAGTGTGGAAATCCTTGGTCCTCCTTCAAGTTGGAGAGCGTACAAAGTTAGTAAATATAACGGATGCCGTCTCCCGAATGTCTACCAGACATGTTATATTACAATAATGCCTAAGAGATAAAGACGGAAAACAAACCGGTTCTACATTCCTGGGATGTGTCGCCATCATAGGTCGCGACCTTGATATGCTGGAGACCTGGACATGACCACAGTAGCTGCTCCAGAGCGCTCTTTTGGTCTTGTGCCAAAGCCTGTGTAAGGATGGTTTATTGCCATGCCTCTATTGGTATGGTTTGTCGCGCACTCACTTTAGTCGGGTATACAAAGATGGCAGTTGCAGTAGGATCTTCTTCCAAAAGTCTCAGAAGAGGGACCTGTGATACTCATTTGAGTGCCGAAGATGTTTCAGTACTGCCGAAACTCAATTACCTGGTAGATAACGCTCTTTCCAGAGGCAGTACTAGTCGAAATGATAACATGCTTCTTTCTCCATATCGCATTGATAGCAGCAGCCTGATGCAGATACAGCGAGCTAATTTTCCTAGCGTCTCGGAGCGCCTGCTGAATCGACTCAGACAGAGATTCATCAAGTGTACCTGTAAACGATCGTCATGTGGTGCATTTAAGACACTTGCGACAGGGAAAGGACCATGGCACGTACCTTCTCTTGCTTCCCTCGCTGCGAAAGTTCGTCGGTCGACGATTTGATTCTTGTACCATTCTTGCTCCTGGATTTCTAGGACGACATCATCTATGGAATTTCGTTCTTCGGGACTTGGAATCGTCGCCTTGACAGCAGCCTTGGCAAGTCCTTTTGTGCTTCGGATTCACTGGGATGTGGTCCCTAGCAGCAGCTTGGAGAAGCTCGACTGGGTCTTCTCCCGCCGGTGTTGCGGAAAGGAGCCTACACCAGCGTTAAGATGGGACATATGAAGAATAAGGTAGGGCGTACTCGTTGACGGCACGGGTGAACCTCTCGTCACGGCTCTCGATCAATTTTTTCGTCTGTGCAGGAGACATTGCAGGGGGGAGCGACAATCCAAGGCTGTCAAAAGAGCAACATCAGCCACACCACCAATAATCGTCTTTCTCAACGCACCCTGACTGGTCCTTCTTCCCCTTCGAGTTCTCTGCAAACTCGAGGATAAGAACGTGTTCATCTTCTTCTATCCCAGGCAGCTGGGAGGAAGATGCGGGACCCTGCGTGGGTATGGAGAAGTCCGGGCTTGTGCGTCCGCTGGGGCGTTGCACCTGAGATAGCGTTTCGGCATGGACTCGCATCTCGTTCCGGGGTATGTAGGCGAAATTTGATGAGGTCGGGGAGGAGGGCCCTGGTATTGGCAGTTAGAAGGTGTTGCCTTCGTCATGTTGTATGCTCACTTTAGTTCGGCGACTTTTGCCAGATCCAAAGGCCTGTTAGGTTAAGTGTGAGCGAGGCATTGCTAGTGCGTGCTCGTCCAACCTTTTTAAAAGACCTTCGACGGATGAGCGAACAACTGGAAACGTAGTCGCAAGATGCTTTCTCTGAAGACACAAAAGCAAGTACAGTATTGAGTGCCTGAGTGAATTAATGGTACCAAACTAACTGTTAATGAATCACTAGTCGACTACTCACCTTGAAGACCTGTGACAACGAACATCGAGTCCCGAATAAACGGAATGGTCTTGAGCACGACTGTGGTAATGGGATCCTACGCACCTTAAGAAGCTACAATTGGACACCTCAGAGTTTGTGTGAGCATATCCAGTGTTATGTTACGCACGTCCTGGAAATACTCAGACCAGACAATATCTTGCACCTTCCCTTTTCCTTTCGTCTTCGTCGCGCCCGACGTTCGTCGTTTCTTGGCTGGCTGCTTCGAGCTTCCGACAGTGGAATTCGTGGTCTCCTTGCGCTTCATAACTTGACTTGTTGATACTCTCACCCGTCGAGTTCTAACAGCTGTCGCTGGGCCCGATCAAAGTCGTTCAAGTTCGAGTTAGGAGCAATTAGACGTGACGCGACGCGCTCGGTGACACGACGTGACTTGGGTGACCTGTGACTCGATGTGACTTCCGTCGACTCATGTCATACTACAGTTAACAGACTACAGTGGATCGCCGAGGTGGCAGGTTCTGTACATTATATTATTGAATAACTAGCTTCCACTCCAGCGCCGTTCCACACCATGCGCACCATCTTCACTCGCGTCCTTCCCAAATCCTCCCTCAACCCTCGTAAAATCCGCCCACCCCCGCTCACAAAAAAACAAGAGAAAGCCCTCAAAGAACCACTCATCAACATCATGCAAAGACGACAAGCAGAAGCTGGTGCTTCCTGGCCACAAAATCTGCGCATAGAGCCCATCATGTCGAGGAGAGCTATTGGGAATGCGCCGAAGCTGTTGAGAGCGACGTTGAAAAAGATGTTGACGGAACTGTAGGGTTGGTGGTTGTTCTGGCTTTCTGGTAGCGTCTCTTGGACCTCATTTGCGCGTAGCTCGGGCTGAACTCACTTCTCTTCAGATCGCTCTGTGGTGCAGATATTCAAGGACAGAAGCTCGGCCATCCGAGTCGGCCACGATGTGGTGAGGACTCGAGGTCTGAGACCTGAAGATCCTAGGAGAGCAAAACATTGGGTTTAGTGTAATAAATTCATACAAGGCTAATTGGGCGAGGCTATTCCTGCGACCAGCTTTAGCTTTCGGTTACACAATTGGATGACTTTCTGGTGAACCAACCAAGGAAGCCCACGTATGAGCCTACTTATGTGATGGGCGCTTGCAGTACTGTGCTCCACAAATGACCGGGAAATCATGTTTCATGGTTTGTCACTGGCCACGCAAAGCCAACACATCCAGACACCCAGACGTTTTACAAAAAGGATTAGATACCAAGTTGAGTATCTACAAGATTCACCTCCACCAGATCTGCAAGCACTGCACGAGCGACGCAGAATCGCGACCAATAGATCGACATTGAAACATTCGTTGCTCCCCGACTTACCTCGCGTGATATTAGCGGGACGCAATGGCCCCAAGATTACTGACCCGTACGTCCCATAACTTCTACCCGCGCAGCTCGTATCCTGACCACGTCACACCAGATGTCATCCCTCTCCTGGTCTTCCCCTTCCTCAGTTTTGCAGCCATAAAGGTCATCTTTGGCCTATCCCTCAAACAAAACGGTCTCCAAGCCAAAATAAACTCGATATGCGACCCCACCTTCGGTCTTGCCTCACATCCCTTCCGTCTACCATACACAAACATACCAGTCATTGATGCAAATCCTCTGTCCATGGTCGCTTTCTTCCAGGACGTCATGGACCCGCCCTACCGTCCTTTGTTTGTGGAGTTGTTCGTCCCAGTCGCGGTATTTTCCATCGTCCCTTATGTTGAAGCCGCTCGTGAAAAACAGTCAGTCATCCTTCGCATCCCTGCTGTTTTCGGCGTCATATCCCAAATCGCATCCTTGGCCTTCTCCATGCCCCTTTACTCCCTCCTACTCGTCATCACCGGTACAGCATCTCAAAGACCAAATCCATCCACCACCGACTCAAAAATCAACCAGGCAAATGCCGAAGCCCTCCTCTTCATGCTGGCCGTCGGCTATGTCGTCCCCACACTGTGCATGTCCGTCTACAACGACCCGACAGTGACAGCCGTCTGGCAAGCCTTCCCGCTCTTCATGGAGTTCGCACGGTTTGCATACAGGCTCATACGCCCGGCGTCGAGGTACGTCGACTCGGGGCATCGCACCGTCATGGCGATGTTTGGGATTCTTTTCGTGGTGTCGGCAGCCGCGCATGTGGCGTATGTCTGGCCACTCCTGGGGAACTGGGAGATGTTCAAGATGATGTTCGTTCCATTACCTGTCGCTCTGGATCCTGCTACAACGTCGTTGTTGGAGGGTGTTGTGGCGCTCCTTAAGTGGGATTTCATCATTGGGGCTGGATCGATCATTCTCGCGACGCTGTGGATGGCAAATGATGTCGGACAGTTCTATTGTATCGTTCTCTGGAATGCCGTTTCGATTCGTCGTCCTTGGACCTGGGGCAGCTCTCGCTGGTGTGCTGATGTGGAGAGAGGCAAGACTCAACGGGGGCAGTCAAGCGAGGAAGATTCAAAAGAAGACCCAGTAACGCTATAAAGGGGGAAGCTTGGTAGAGAATTTAGTGGAAGTTGTCGGATCCGCAGTAACGACAGTATAGGTCCAACTTCAAGTTGGCCTTTGTCCAAGAGCGCACTGGCAGTGTTTTGTTGACAAAAAAAACCTTAGCGCCAACGTTAAACGAGGGATCTGGCATGCGGTGTCGATTGGCATTGGCAATTTGAGGTGCCTTGGCAGCAGCAGAACGTCGGGCTCAACCTTGGAGAAGATACAATTGCAAACAACCGAGTCACGGCGGTGCTCGCTGGTAAAAGATATGCGCGTTTTCAAGCTCAAGGACAGGAGCTTGGCTATCCGAGTCAGTTAAGTTACGATACAGTTATCCACCAGCACTTGAGCCACCAAGTTTTTGGCTGCGTCCAGTTTCGCCTTTTGCCATCTTCTTACTCGTCCTCAGAGTGTTTTAAGGGTTTAAGGGAAATAAGTTGTGTCACATTGCATGACTGTTGACAAAAGCTAAGAGAAAAAAATGTAAAGAAATGTAATTACTGTAAAGGTGAATGAGCTCTCGCTGACTGCCAGAACACTGTGTAAGGGAATAAGACACTTGTAAATTTACTGACAATGCTGACAAACCCACCTAATAGGGTGGGGGAGCCTCGGGAAATTGCTGCCAAGGGTGCATTAGCACGAAAGGCTCGTTGCACTGAGAAAAAGCACACTTACATCCGCGGAACATTCCGTGGATACGTTTCTATTCGGATCGACAGAACTTGACTTTAGCTGGGCACAAAGTGGTTAGGAATGAACGAACCCTTTGCGGGTGGGCTGAGAGCCACCCTCATTCGTATTGGACGCATTATCAGTAGATGATCCCAGTTTCGTCATCAACTTGGCAAATGCTACCAATTTCTGACTCGGAGGCTTTTCGTCAGGCCCGATCGGTTTGGAATGATCTTCATTACGAGCCTGTTTCAGTGATGGAGGCTTTGGCTGGGGTCGATCGCGTGTGTTCGGAACGAGATAGCTCGACGGCTCTGTATATAATGAAGCATGGGCCTTCAAGTTTTTAGGGGAGGCCTTTGAGGGAGCGTCATCAGTTTGTCGCCTGTGTAGCATGAGAGGAAACTGACTTTGGGAAGTTGCTGATGTCCTTGCGGATCGGAGTACCTGGCTTCCTACAGCACTGTCAGGGAGCAAGGCTGGTGGTGGGAAACGATACGCACCTATTTAATGCATTGTTCCCACTGGCACTCGCCATTCTTGAATCCCCCTGTCTACGACCAATGAAGTGTCTAAAGTGGTATTAGTTATTGACCTGCCAGGCTAACTCGGCAATGAACGGACCTGATGCGGATCGGCTATCTGCAACTTCATCGTCTTCGTCGGAATCATCTTCCATCATCGCCAACCTGGACAACTTAAGTTCAAGCGAGCTAGTTCGAAGAGCCAAAATCGGCACACCTTTGATGTGGTGGTTCGGAAGGGTCATCATGATTTGGATTGGAGTGCTGCTGTTTCCCCTCATCCTCTGAGGTGAACTCTTCGGGAGTGGAATATGATTGCGGCTTTCAACTGGCGTTAGCACGAAGACTTGTTATGGTGAGAGAGAGTCACACTTACATCCACGGACCGTTCCGTGGGACTGTTTCTATTCGGATCGACAGAACTTGACTTTAGCTCTGCATACAAGAGTTAGGAGCGAACGAATCCTTTGCGAGATGGCTGAGAGCCACCCTCATTCAAGTTGAACCCACTGTCGGTAGATGACCCCAGCTTCGTCGTCAACCTGATTTGCCGTTGACTGATCGCAAGTGCTTTCAATTTCCGGCTCGGAGGCTTTTCGTCCGACCCGATCGGTTTGGAATGTTCTTCTCCATCATGAGCCTTTTTCAGTGATGGAGGCTGGGGCTGGGGATTAGCACCTCGATCGCGTTTGTTCGGGACGATATAACTTGACGGCTCTGTGTATAATGAAGCATGAGCCTTCAAGTTTTTAGGGGCAGGCCTTTGAGGGAACGTCATCAGTTTGCCGCCTGTGTGTGAAAGGAAACTGACTTTGGGAAGTTGCTGGTGTCCTTGCGTATGGAAGTACCTGGCTTCCTACAACAATGGTCAGGGAGCACTGATGGTGAAAAACGATGCGTACTTATTCAATGCATTGTTCGTACTCGCCAGTCTTGAATCACCCTGTCCACGGCCAATGAAGTGTCTAAAGTGGCATTAGCTATTATTGACCTGCCAGAGTAACTCGGAAATGAACGGACCCGATGCGAGATCGGCTACCTTCAGCTTCATTGTCGTCGTCGTAAGGTTTGGGCTTGTCGTCTTCGTCGGAATCATCATCCACCATTGCCAACCTGAACAACTTCAGTTCAAGCGAGCTAGTTCGGAGGTCCAGAATCGACACACCTTTGATGTAGTGGTTCGGAAGGGTCATCATTATTTGGATCGGAGTGCTGCTGCTTCCCCTCATCCTCTGGCGTGAACTTTTCGAGAGTGGCATCCGGTTGCGTCTTTCAACTAGCGTTAGCACGAAGGCCTCACGGTGAGAAAAAGCACACTTACTTCCACGGAACATTCCGTGGGTCCTTGCTGGACTGCCGGTTGACGGTTTGATTGTAATCGCATCTGGTTACCGTGACAGGTAGGTTATGTCGGCGGCGAGTAGCGATGAGGAAGGTAGCTGCGATCGCACCTTATCTTTTGCATCTTTCTTATTTCGCGTGGATAGGTTATCGGACTTGGATAGATCCATTTCATCCTCGTAGTCAAATGGCTGTCGTATATCCACGGTTGTGAATAGCGAAAAATTGCGAAGCGGGGCGAAGTCTGACCTCTGAGTGAGCGACCATAGTTCGAGCTGTCTCGTCATCACTGGGTCTGGGGGCAAGGGACTTGGAGAGATATGCGAAACCTTGTATGTATGACGTTACAGCATCTCTTCAGAGACCTGATGTTGAACATACCATTTGCATCACAGACTGGCACGAATTTTGTGCTGAGATCCTCCGCGAGATTGGGGTCGGTGCTCTTTTCCAGAATCAGGCTTTTTCTGCGAATGAGCGAGACAAATGTCTTACCTCACTGGGTAGGTCACACCATTGACTATCGTGGATGACTGCCACATGTGCAGAGGGAAACTGGATCAGAGATCAACAGAACTAAACAGCAACGGTAGCATCTGGTACAGACACGATCAAGTAGAAACTGATTCATGGCATCAGCTGGATGGTAGACCTATGACGTTGCTCAGAGATCACAGGGGATAAAATTGTTCACATTAGAACTCACCTTTGACCACCTACCAGGTGCTCGTTGAAGGGACACATCTGAACACGATCCATCCATCTCCATTGCAACATCACTAGGGGTCCCTTGAGGCGAAGAGATCATGTCAGTCTGTGTCTGCATTATGTCCACCAGCTCCGCGTTGGCACCTTGTAGAGGAGATTGGGAGTTGCCTCTCTGCCTGCCGTGTGCGCAGTGCTGCCCGTCGCACGGAGAATCCCCTCGGCTGTTACCTGGAAAGAGTCTGTCTGGATTGAATGGACGAGATTGATCATATCCTGCACGAGGTAGTGTTGCCAATACTTTTACACCCCCACCTAAGAGCGAAACAAATGTTCCCTCTCTGATAGCAATCTTGTAACCACGGACAAACAAAGTTTGATTTGGATTATCTTGATTATACCCATGGTGGGGACCTGAACGAGAAATGACAGAATTTGTCATGCCCCGAGCCCAGGAATATGCTGCAGCGACATTCCCATTGACCACTGGACCAGCTGTGAATGAAAGGGAAAATGCACTGTTTCTGTCTGCTTGAGAGAATGATGCGAGAGACCAGGAGCTGGATTTATGATAGCCAGTAATGAGATAGAGAGAATCGTTGCTGATTGAAGTACGTCCGAGGTGGAAGTATGCGAAGTGATACCAAGCCTTCGCATTTTCCAGTGCCAGTCGGTGGAAAATAAGATCATTGGCGAGATCCGCCTTGCCAGCCCCTTCAGGAAGAGCAAGAATAGCTCCCTCTGACGAGGTCGAATTAAATTCGTAGCTGATGGCTGCGCCAATAGAAGTGATTCTGGGAGACAAGGTCAAGTGATAAGAAGAAAATGCTGTTATCGAAACAAAACTCTTGCTTACGCAGTAGGGTTTCCGCTGAGGCCGCCCGAAAGAGTCCTTTGACTAACGGACCGAGTTGCAAGGACTTGCCCCTTAGTATCAATGAAAGGAAACTCGCGGATGTCTCGGTGATTGAGAATCACTTGTCTGAAGTTTGAGGGAACTCCATGAGGATGATGAATAGGATGGTCTTCTGGTAAACATATATTGAAGAAGACGTCGAAACTTCCGTCCTCCGCGACAATGCCTACATCCCCGATCTTCAGTCCCGTGCGATCATAGTCTTCGGGCAACCTGCTATCTGGCTCTGGAGCCCACAGTGGATATCCACGACTCTGGTCCACTTTGACCATTAACCGAGCATAGACAGCCTGGGGTGGTTCCGACGACGGCATTGCAAGGAGTAGTTGCAAGGGATCGGATGGGTAGTCAATCTTGTACACGATATCCATAGCTATACTGCACCTTATATATAGAAATCCAGCAGTGGTGGGCTAACTGCCGTGGTTTACGAGGACCTGTACTCCAGATCTTCTGAATGGAATGGTTGCGTGAGATACGGAAGCTTACCTGCACACAACCTGCACACAACCTGCACTGCAACATCGACACAGATACGAAGCGTGGACCTACAAATGCGAAAGGCCTACCTCGTGGTATTGCATCAGCTAAGATCAATGATCATGCGACCTGATTGTGAGAATATATCATTTACTGAATGACGCTAGCTGGCATCCTGTAGGCCTTGTGTTCGTGACGATAGTGCTTCCCTTGGCACTTTTGACCCTCCTGAACGGGAATCATCAAGCAAGAATTTCTCGATTGCTACGATTGCTACGACAGCCTTTTGACATTGCCATCCAAGTCATAGACTCGGACTAGCCCGGGCCAAAGTGACAATCCAATCTTGCATAACTGCGAGCTGGCAGGAGCATACATCGATTGGTTTGTGAGTGGAAGATGAATGGGATATAAATTACAACTTCGAAATGGAATGGTTGCGTGAGATACGAATACGTAGGTGTGATGCTGCTGTGATCGGCTAGGCTGTGCGGTGTTGTGCCGTATAAATGACCTTTAAGTTAGGCCCCATGGAAGAAATAAGGTTATTCCACCTCCACTCCCCTCGTTTCCTTTACGACCATGACTGTGACGAATATCTTTGAAGTCCCAGATTCACCTAACGTGAGCCATCGACGTGCAAGCGCCAAGCTATGGTGCCTACTGATCACATCGCACCTAGCAGGATCCATCCTCAGTGGAAGCAACCCAAATACTGCCGAACTCTCAACGGCGTGAACAAGCAGGCGAAGGACATCAGGGAGGTGCCTGTCTTCTGCCTGTCCAAACCACGGACCTTTCGTCTTCCCCCAACTGGAGTTCGAGTCCACTGCCAGATACTTCGTGTGCACCTTCCCTCATTTTTGGAACAACGGCGCTCCCGGGTGTTGACCATGCCTCATTACGAACGACTTCACTGGTATCAATTACTAGCAGCCCCCAAAGCAATGCATCACTCCTTAGCGAGAGATCGGTTAGAAGCGCCGACTTGTACCCACCCTTCGAAGAAGGACAGGGATCACGGGTCCGACACATTCCTCCGGGGACATTTATCGATGATTACACACGTGAGACGACATCCCCTATACACGACCCCTTCTCGCCAGTCTCCGATGCGGATACTATGTACAAGTTTGCCCCAATATATCCATCTGCGCTCAAGCCATACAAGCAGTCGACTCAGCTGCAGCACGTGATGTAAGGCGAGAAAAACATTCCTGGTGGTTCCTGTTCGTTAAATGTCCTCCAGAGACCCATCTATTCAAGATTTAACAATCAAGGCGTTGACGCTCAAGTATCCGAGCGCTCAGTTAGTTGACCTTAACAACTTTATATTTTACCTGACGTTTTGGTGATGGTTCCCATCAGCGAGGTGCCTGATGGATGGTCGAAACACGTCCATCCACAAGGCATGCCCTATTATTTACATAACGCTAGTGTAAGTTCACCGAATAAGAGAGAGTTGATGACTCACCATGAATGCAGAAAACCTATACCCAATTCGACATCTGTAATCCAGAAATCCAAGGAGATATCGAATGGTACACAGAGTTTCTGCGGAGCGAACTGTCTCAACAAGATCCGAACTTGACGGACTTCGAACTGGTGATAGAGCCTTGTGCTAGTAGCAATGGAGAGGATGTGGTGTGCCAGTACTATTTTGTAAACCCTACCGAGCGGTGTTTGTTCTGGCTGGATGACTACCAGGAACCCGGCTTTCTGGTAGATTGCAACGTTAACTCGCTCTCTCATAAAAGTGAGCACCATTACCACTATTCATTAGTCCAGTAAATAAATGACTTCCACTGTGTACCAGAGTTTGGCATAGAAGCCGAGTACTGGTACTGTGCAGCTTTTGTGAGTTGCCCAAGTTATACATGATTTTATGAATATTTTCTGATACTCTTCTAACCCTCTCTAGTGGACGTAGTCAAAGCACTGAGACCTTGCCAGGCTGCACTGGCATCGCTTCCCAGCATGTCATCTAGTGACTACAAAGCTCGTGAGGGAGCTGAAAGACCTAATACTATACTCCGTGCTTGGTCTGACATCAGATTAAATTCGTCCTACTGAATCTAACATGTCGTTCCAGATCAACTGACGGAGCCTCGTTTTGTGGGCGACTTCACTGTGACAAGTGCGGTCGGGTCAACGTTAGAGCAACTCAAAAACTACATCTCTATGTTGAAAGATATCGATGGTATGGTATATTTTCAGGAATTGGTACATCACAATCATTTCCCTCATACAGCGAGTGATGTGTGCAAGGTTCCTCGAGAAATCCACCATGACCGCTCCGTGGTTATCATCGGTAACTATCTGTCCAGTGCGCCGTCAAGCTACTTCTAACTTGTAGTTTCAAGGCCACATCATGCATTGCTTGAGTGAGGCATCCAGGTCGTGGTACTTCCATCTGGCATAGCGGCTAACCTTTCTCAGGTAAGAACAAGTGTATAAACGTTGAGGGTCAAGGCTGCGTCCAGCTGCACGATGACCAAACCGTGCCTGGTTGGAGATATGAACGATCATGGTGCATGGTTGTCGCTGCTCCGGTTCTCTTCATGGCTCCCGTGACGAATATTAGAAGTCTGCACAAGTTGTATGTCGACCACCTTGTGAGAATGGATAAATGGACGGCCTTTGTAAACGACTTTACCTCTCAACTACAAAATACGAACCTACTGGTGCGTGCAGTTATGCTTCGCGGCGTCAGAAGACTGACAACCTTACAGGCAACCGTGCTGTTGACGACTAACGTTGGCTTTCTCGCGATTCAGTCTGTTGACAGTTCCACCAGTAGGTCTGTGCGACAGATCACCTCGTTTTTGTCCATTGTTTGCAGCATAGCAAGCATCATGCTTGGATCGATCTTCCTTGAACGTAGTCGACGTTTGAATAGCGCCGACACAGCTGTGAGTCGCCAGATGTTCAACTTGAACGAAATATCTTGCTAATAATCATTTACGGTAGGCCGAGTTACTGGGTCGCTTTTATCACGCAAAGCACGGCCTCGAGCATCTTGCTCTCATATTCAGTCTACCTTATGCCTACCTCATGTGGGGGTGAGTCTCTAGATTTGAATCCTGTGGATTTTCCTCCTGACCCCGCTACCCCAGCATGACATTCTTCTTCGTCGCGTTCTTGGCTGAATGCTATACTGTTGGCAACGACATTCTGAGGGTATGCCTTGGCGGAGGCATGTTCCTCTTTGGCATCCCTGCAGCACTGTCGATCTGGGCATCTTGGGAGAACAGGCACCACTGGTGGTGGGAAGCTGACCATCTCCAGCCCGTGCTTCCAGGGGGCGATGTTTCACCGAAGCACGTGGGAGAGGTGGGGAGGTCTCACGCAAGAAATGGTCCTCTATCGTCGAGTCCATCTTCGTGGGCAGGAAGAATACCCAGCTTATTGGAATGGACAACCGGTCGACGGGCGACGTGAACTAGAACGCAAGCGCGAATCTCTGTGTCGTGCCGGATTATGATACTAGTACTTCACTGGCATACAGCTACTTATGATTATCCGAGATGTGTATATAGGATCATGTGCTAAAACATCATTCGCCATTCATAATTAGTCATCTTGTCTCTGCATTTCTAAATAATCAGTGGCTGGTGATATGTAAACAGAGCACTAACCTTAGTCCATGTCCCACCGCCTTGGAAATGAGTGGGACGGCTTGACAGACTATCATGGCATTAAGCCAACAACTGGGATTCGGGTCCTATCGCTCCTTCTCCCGCGTCCGCAACTGAACCGACCACATTCTTCGGCTCTAGATCTTTGCCACGACTGGGGACGAAGTCTGCCAACTCATCTAAGACGTATCACGTCCTTGAGAGTCAAAAATTCCACCTGAGATCCACTTCGCCTGATATCTGGGCCAAGGATATCCGGGAGGGAGTGCGCATCGGTAACGTGGTTCCTGCAGGGAAGTCAGGGTAACCAACTCGTACTGGGTCAGCGATGCAACCGCCCCGGCTTACTCGACTTGTGGCCTTGTGACTCGGACGGGCCCGGTATTACAGGAATGCTCATCAATGGAGCGACTTGCTCAAACCCTTACTAAACTACCTTAACAGCTGGGTCGGGTGCTAGGCTCAAGGGCTGTTGGAATATTCAATCGGACGAGTTCCGCCCTTTATAGAGTGGGTGCCGAAGTGCTCACTAGCATACCCCCGTGTACCATCAAAATTGTACTAGTACCATGAGTACATGCCTTTGCCGTATGGATGCGGGTAGAAATAGTTCTGATTAGAAGGCATTCCATCCCAGGTGTATTTACTTGTGAGTGGTTAGGACTGGTTTGACTTCCGTGTGTCGAGGGAGCATAATATGACTGAGGGGGGGTCTGAGGCGCCGGATTGCTGGACGACAGAAACATGTAATAATGATATAGTGGGGAGTGGCAACGCCCTCTGGATTTCGAAGTCCGCCGGGTCAGCGCCAAAGGGGAAAGATGGCTGAAAGATGGTCGAGGGTTATGGGTCGCAGCAGAGGGCTAACACATCATTTTCGCGACACCTTTGTAAGGAGACTTTATCTTGTATTGATACATACATTGTATTCTATGTCTCAGAGAAGTAAAAATGACGTGTTTGCAGCGTGTTTTGTCACAGAACTCGGATGAAGGACGGATGTATTTACATTCTAAGACATAGAATACAACGAGAATGACGAAAAACACGTCCCTAGGCTCTTCCTGACCACACAGGAGAGTGGGGTAAGATGAGGGTGATGCAACTACGACGAGAGACAGATATCTGGATTACATAAGCGAAATCAGCGTGTCAACGACGCGTCGTGGACAGTGGAAAGCACCAATGCCCTCTCGGTTTCGCTGGAATCCGGCGATCCCCTGCTCAAAAAAATCATATTGGGTCACTCCAAGCTCAAATTCAAGCAACAAAAGAAAACCTACCTGCTCCTATCTCAAACCCCCCATCACCTGCCAATGCAGCGGCTGCAGCCTCAAATAATGACACAACCATCAACACTTTGACCAACAGCAAATCAGATCAATTGAAGGAGCTTGGCAAGTCGCTTCGTAACACGTTACGTCGCGAGAAGCATGCCAAACAGAGGGTTGAAACAGCACGCAAACAGGCACGGGAAGCGCAGACTAAGAACAGACAACTGTCTGCACGAGCAGAGGCCAGTCGTCGTCGCCTCGAGGAGCTTGAGCAACGGAACGATGTGCTCGCAGACCGCAATCAAGCACTGACGAAACGACTTTCACGCGTTCCTGTACAAACCCAGCGTGCTGTACAGAAAGCCGTCAGCGCAGCCACAAGCCGTGCAGCTCCCCTGGGCCTCACCTTGAAACAAGGTGGCATCATCACAGACGAAGCACGAGACATGGTTCGTGAGCTCGTTGCCATCCATGATGTCCCAGTTTCGTCTGTCAATGGTGTGGTCGAGGCAGTCTCATGTGCAGCAGGCTTGGAAGTCAGAGGTTCACTTAGTGTGCGGAGTGTTGGAAGGATAATGCTGGAGGGGATGTCGCCGCAACAGTGCAGATGGTGGATGAGGTTACAAAGGCTAAAGGCAAGAGTGAACTCGCAGTGCCGAAGAGAATCAACGACCTGATTAATTAATTAAAGGCATAATGTCGCAACTTTTTTTGCCGCATGATAATGCTCCCGGATTACCATTCCGAGCCAAGTCCTGATAAGCTCATTACAATGGCATAATAATGGGCCATACATAATGGGCATCGCCACATTGCATTATAACGACATTGTCCCCATGCGTGCGGGCTGATAATCAACGTCACGTGAATGATGAAGCTCAATCGCACATTAGGTAGTGTTCTAGTACTATAGTGTACAGTATGTACTAGTTTTTCCTAATAGCACGAACTTCGTCAAATTTTAAAAATATGAGGTCATGTGATCAGCCACGTCAGCCAGTTCAACGTTCAACATTCAATATTCAACACTCAACACTCACTCCCGCCACTCCACCACACTTGCACTTCAACCATGGCTGTTTGTTTTGACTCCACCCCATATTTGACCCCACCCTGCTTGTTTTTGGCTCCACTCTGCTCGTTTTTGGTCTCATCCTGCTCGTTTTTGGCCCACCCTGTTCGTTTTTGGTCTCGCCCACTCGTTTTTGGCCCTGCTGGCTTGCTTCTGGTCCCACCCGCTCGTTTTGGCCCTACCCATTCGATTTTGGCCTGGCCTGTTTGTTTTTGGTCCCGCCTACTCGTTTTTGGCCCTGCTGGCTCGCTTTTGGTCCCACCGGCTCGTTTTTGTTCCTACCCGTTCGTTTTTGGCCTACCCGCTCATTTTTGGCCCGCCTGCCCTGCTGACTCGCTTTTGGTCTCACCCGCTCGTTTTTGGTCCTGCCCACTTGTTTTTGGCCCCGCTGGCTCACTTTTGGTCCCACCCACTCGCTTTTGGCCCTACCCATTCGTTTTTGGCCTACCCGCTCGTTTCTGGCCCACTCTGTTCATTTTTGGTCCTGCCCACTTGTTTTTGGCCTTACCCATTCGTTAGCGCGTTAGCCCTCACCCATTTGTCTTAGACCTGCTGGCTTGTTCGTTTTTGGCCCTACCCGCCATTTCGAGCCGTTCGAACCTTGGACCCCTTGCCCATTCTGAATGTGTCGCAGGCACGACGTACATCATTTTTGTTGTAGCTAATACACGAATATAGTAAATTTAATACTCATGCACTGAACTGTAGTATACTAGTAAATAGGGAAAAAAAATGAGCCTGTCAAGTACTTGGTACGGGACTCCATTATAATGTGATTTACTAGTTGTTCATGTCATGATCATAAATTTCGCCCCCATGAAAATGCCTTACAATGATACGTGGGAAAGGTACGCCTTATAATGCATGTGCATGACTAACCATGGCCGCCAAAAAGTTGCGACAAACCTTAAGTAGCGACGGCACGACTCACAAGAACACCAACTACCAGTCACATCACATCACGTATACATGCCCTGAAGAAGGTCGTGGGGTGACGAGATTTGCGGGAATTCTGCACGAGGTCAACCACACCAGTGATACCCAACTGAACGGCTGGAAAGATCTCATCAACCAAATGTACACGGTGTACAACGAGTGCATGGGAACAGCATTGGACTGGAGGGAGTTTGTTGAGAAGGTGAAGGGGATGCTCACCGACCACGCAGAAGATCAGAAGAAGCTTGTCCGCACTGCGGAAAGGAAATACAGTGAAAATCAGTGTTTCAGCCACTCTGTGACAAAATTCAGTGGCGCTCACACTGAAAATCGGACCAATTAATTTCAGTGTGACACTGAATTTTACTTATTCAGTGTTGACACGTATTGAGTCTATGACACGAGTTAGCGTAGGCAGGGAGCACTGAAAACTGTCCAGGCAGACACACTGAAAACAATTGCAACTAAAAATCAGTGTCACCTCAAATTTTATTTTTAGGGACCTATGGATGTGTATTCATAATGTAGACTCTTAGAAAAGTGTGTGTGCTTCAACAGCCCTCATGAGACTCGTCTTCTCATTTTACTTTGGCTTTCAGGAAAAATGAAAAGTACCTGCACGTGACAGAGGCGCGTAATCTTATCAGTGTCGTTACTTTAAAGTCCGACAAATCACTTCTTATGCTTGTACCACCACCATCTCCCTTATCCGCTCGGACCGCTCCTATCTGTTTCCCTCACACCATTTATATCTGTTTGACATGACCTCCCATATCTTTGTCAGCCATTTTTATTTATCCATCTGGCCTGGTCTTGAGAAATTTCGATGAAGTTGAGATATCATGTAAGTGGATTATGTAATCGACCTTATTGAACTCCGCATGCTTACTGCATCAATCGAGCGACAACAGCACAAGTCGAACGACTTCCAAGGTAAACAAGTACGAAGGTGACAACTATAACGCCAAACCTGGTTCAGAACTCTACGGCCGCACCGACATACGTTCCTCCAAACGGATATCAACCCAAGCTGTTACGCACCTCTACTCAACTCCTCGTTGCTCGTCTGCTCCCCTACCTCTCTCCCCCGTCCTGGCCCACCGTATTCGGTGTCTCCGGGTACAGCACTGCCAGGACCATCACCCAGCCCTCCGGAGGGACCTCTGGTGGTCGTCCAGCGACGCTGCCCCAGGTGACGCCTGAGAGTCTGGTGGGCGGGGTGCGGCCCTACTCACTGACGGATCACATTCACGAGCGGGAGGCCGCATGGCACCTGTCCTAACTCCTTCCCACGCCGACTTCCGCCTCCTCGGGGCACGTCTTCACGCCGAAGGTGCAGTTCGCGTTCATACCGACCATCGGCCCGTTCTTCAGCGGCATCCTGGGCACGCTCTCGTTCCTGCTCTCACGTCCAAGCTATGTGATTACAACAAACACTGATGGCCACGAGAGTCCCAACAGCTCCGATATGAAGCCTGGCCTGACGCCTCCGCTAATTTCTATCTCTCCAGCTGCTGACTCTGTGGTGACTCCTCCAATGACGGACCCGATCCCCCTCGCGATTCTCCAGCTTTCCGACAATCCTGTCGACTTCCCTGACGTTTGTATCCCTGCTGAAGATGACCTATATCATGATGTTGTATTGTACTCTACTGTCACCACTAGTTCAGATTCACCTAGTAATGTAATGGTATTCGATGCCTCAAAGCCTGAAAATGAGTGCCCTGACCATACAAATTCGGTGTTATGAACACTGAAGAATGTCACATTCAGGTCCCAAAACACTGAATATTCAGTAGCACGAACACTGAAATTCAGCAATGTATTTCGTGAGATCACTGGAATTCAGTGTCGTCGACACTGGTTTTCGGGTGGTGGGAACACTGAATTCCACTGTATTCACTTCCCGCAGTGACTAGGCTTCTGACATCGCACTACCATGATAACAGCTTCGACATGTCCAGAGGCCAGACACCCCGTCCACACAAACTTCTCCAGAGTCCGAAATGTGGTCTGATTGATGTCCTGGTCACGGTAGAGTTGACACGAGGGCAGGACGTTTCCTCAAAACAAGGCAGGAGCACCTTCGTCGTACACTCACCGTCGTTATCTTTTTAACAAGACACGGATATCCCTGGAACCGGTATGAGCAGCACGAGTTTTCTCATAGAAAGTGAGATCTGTGACGACACGTCGCTTTGCGAGGCGTCCAGGTAGGTTGACTCTCATGAGCACCGGGAGAACGAAATCGTTCACCCTCACGATGGCAGGTGAATCCCGCGTGGATCTCCCTTTGGTGTCGTCACCTCCACGGAGAACCCGTCCACAAGCAGGATTTTGGTTGGGAAGATGAGAGTTGGACGTAATAAGCTTGATGAGATTCAGGTTTGTATCGTTGTTCATATGTCGTCTGCCTTCGTCACCTGTGATGTGACATAGCGGGTGAGGCATAAGCTTGAAGCCTTCGAACGTTTCTTGAAGAAGCACCCCGAGCTCCAAGATAATGCACATGTTTCTTGCTGGCTGTGCTGACTGCTCACTCACCCTTTCATTCTTCCAGGTCGTCCTCATCCAGGTCGCTCTCAAAACCACCGAATCCAACGAGTTGGCAGGTAGTGTCTCGGACGTAGTTGCCAGTATCAACGCCGCTTATTCGATGCTCATCCACCTGCCTGTCGTCTTCTTGCACACCCAGGAGGTACCGTTCAGCCAGTACCTTGGGCTGTTGACCATCACCGGTGCTTTTTTGGTGACGAGCTTCGAGAGGGTATGGCTTGTCAGGCGGAAAGACATTGGCCTCTTATTCTGAGCGAGGTATGTTGACTGTACACTGAATGTCCTGTTCTGGTGTTAATGAGATGTACCAGTTCACTGGCTCGAACAGCTACTCGGGGCTTCCCATCCCTATCAACCCGTATAATACCCGTGGAACTGCCGACGCTATCTATCAGGTAAGATCTTGCATTCTGGGATGAGAGATGGGCATACTCAGTACGCGTACAGGCGTTGACTACGCGCGACAAGGATACTGTCTTGCTGGGAGGACCTGCACAACCACGTCGTAACCCAACCCGCGCAAGCCTGCGTCACCTCATTCCTCACGCGCTGTCTGCACACCACCCAGACCGACACCTCGATGGTGGTAGTGGTCGATATGTTCCGGGTACTCCCACAGTATAAATACTCATATAAATAGCTCTTCCGAGTCCTGTTAGACTTCGAGGACGCGCTCTGGATCCGCGATATATCACGCGCCGGCTTGCTGGCACCGTTTGAGCCCCAGAAAGAGACGTTGGCTTTGTTGAAACGCCTCGCTGACGAGATAAGGAACGAAATCTGGCTGCTGGGCGGGTTGCCCGGCATCAAGGGTGCCCTCGACATGCTCTCAGAGGCCGTTCCTGCCGTCGGCATCGTTGCAGAGAATGGATGTTTCGTCAAGACGAGGGAGACCACGAAGGCACTTGCTAAGTGGATAGACATGGTTGCCAACCTCAACTTCACCTGGAAAGGCCCATGCATCGAAATACTCAGCTACGCACGTTTTCACCGCCATCCTCATTCTTTCTTCTTTCCCAGACTAAGTTGTAACCGCCGCGCTTTTTTTAGTTCATCGAGCGCACACCCGGCTCGTTCGTCGAAGAACGTGAGGCCTCCATCATTTGGCGTTTCTGGACCGGCCCCACGGACGAGTACTCGGATCGCCAGTGGGCCCGTCGTCAAGCCGCTGAAGCCCAGAACCATATCTTCGATAGCCTCGGAGAGCGGCACGGTCTGCGCACCATCCCGGGTGCGAACTCGTTCCTCATCCTGCTGAACAACATTTCGCATTTCACCGCCGTCGGGGCGGTCCTGCACCCCGGGGCTCTGCCCATCCTCGGCGGAGTGGCATGGCGCTGTCCACGGAGACAGCCATCACGTCGGTGATGAAGCGAGCTTCGTGTTTGCGATCGGGGGAACGAGCAGCTGCTGCGGAGGCTTAACGAGCTCGATGATGCGGAAACGGTAGGGCGGAAAGTGACAGACGCCAAGTGGTAGCTTGACCCCAACCATATTGTGTGCATGCTCGGCCAATTCGCCAACGTGCACTGACGACCGTGGCGGAGGGTCGAACTTTAAATTTAACTTACCGCATGCCATGGAGATGGGAAGGAACGACCACGGCACCACTGTTGTTTCTTGTTGCTTTAGGCTATATGGACAGTGGATGCGATAATACTAACGCGGTTTTGCTAGATCGAGTGGTCCCTTCTTTATAGCGCTTTGATCAATTTTTGTCGAGTCTGCCTGTAGATACGTCTTAGTACTCTCTTTGATTCAGTATACGTAGTACACACATACTTGGATCAATTTATCCATGTTCCCGACTGACAAACCAGGATCATGGTAATTGATGTCCACCGGTTATACTAATTAGGAGAGAAGCCTGAACATACAACGCTCCTATCTAGCATGGTTGGATTTTGCAACAAAACCACCATCACCATAAAACATGTATTATCCACCAAATCACTCCGACCTTTCTTCATCTTCTATTTCAGTTCCAGGAACCGTGCATGATCTGCTATCCAATTATCGTTCATACAGCGTTCAGGATTGGTTGCAGACTCTAATCAAAACTGCTGCCAATGACCAGACCACCCCGCCGCTCACCTACCAAGTTAATAGGGTGATGTACTATGAGTGTCGCTGGGACGGCGTCCGCCATGAGTGTCTGCTTGTGGTCATCAAGGCCGAACGTAGCCCTGCAGCTACCCCAAATACTACCTCCGACCCTTTTGCCGATATCAGCGACGACCTCCCCGCCCCTAATATTCCTCAGACTGTTGGGAATGAGTATTACGTTCGGGTTTCGCGCTCCATCGACCATCTGGGGATTTCTCTCCCGAGTTGGGGTGATTCACGGGAACGCCTTCGATGTGATCACTGTCATTATAGACTCAGGCTGCACGATCAAGCACTCCGTGATCTCGTCACCTGCAGTGGTTACCATCACTTCCACCATCGGTGGTTCCAGATCTTGTTGGCATTTCGAAAATTATCAGCTTCGTCAGTAACATTCAGCCCAAGGACTCCATCTCATCGCCACAGTGCTGCCATTTCGCACGGACCCTATATCGTGTCATCGAAACTATGTTCATTCACCCTTGGCATTGGTGGAAAGACTGGAAGAATTCCAGCTCTATCAAGAACACTGAAACAATTGTTGCTCTCCTCAGAACCGCTCAGAGACATGAAGAAGTAGTTGCCAAGGTACTGGCAGAGGCAGACAAAGACACAGAGAGGTCGCCGAATCAGGAGGGGCAGTGTCTGACTCCAGTCCGTCTAGTCCGTCGGACAGCACACCACTAATAACCTTATAGGTTGGACTTGGAGAGACGATCGACTCGGAATATACTATGACTGCATTGTTTACACCAAACCGTTCCATGCCACGTCGTCAATCAGCCTAATAGATACATACATTGTACGAACCCATCTATTCCAGTGTATCCTGCATGCAATACATTCCTGTACTTTACTTTTGTTGGAGTAGGCAACCCATCAGTCTGTATCAAGGTTCATTACATTTTAGCGAAATGAAATGGGTTTCTCGATGGGTGGTGGGGGTGGATAGGGGTTGGGACATGTCTGTGTGCCAGTAGAAAGTCAACCTCAAATGCAAACACATGGATAGTGTCACAGGCCAGGCGCAGGTGCCGCGGTTTTGCAGAAACAGTCGCCGTCAAGAATCATGCCATGTCCCTGAGATCTTATCAATAAGAGGGAGATGTTGATGGACGTGAGTCAAGAGCTTTCACCGAGTCACACTCTCATCACCAACTTAGACTGATTTGCATGAGTATAGATCCAAACCCGTCTCGAGAGAACGTGGGTTGTGCAACGGCAGAGACGGAAGTGTTCTCAGAGGCTGTCGTGAAAAGAAGAGGGATCAGCATCCACATTGCATATTACCGTGTAATGAAATGACTGGAGGCCCGAGTAGCTTCTCCACGCGATGATGGTGACCCCCCACTCCCAGACCAAGCAAGCCACATCATTCATCACCAATTTAGTTCCTTTATAGTCCATCTCACTCGACCATATATGCAACGAGTGATCTGGAAAGGAACAACCAGCTAGTGGGTTCCGAGTCAAGAAAGCGTGGTTCAGCGCCGCGTTTTTATGGTGCATCATCGTGCGTAGGCGGACATGGGTGATGCGCATCCACAAACACCGCTGGATCGAGGGAAGCGGAGAGACGATGTTGAGGAAGGAAAGATCGGGAAGGTGTAATTGGCGCAGATGCGGTGGAGATGAAGTGGTATGTCATAGTAGTAATTTACCTGTCATCGCACGCAAGTGTGCTCCAATGTACTGCACGAGGAAGAAATGGAGCCCAGGTGTGGTGAGCACTCAGGCTGCAGTCCTGCGGAGACCGCCTAAGCCGTCATACCCCAATATTTGCAACCATGATATTGATATCCTGCACCTATATTCTGACAGTGGAGGGCTATATAAATCCGTCCATCTGCGTGTGTGTTGAAAGTTGGGCTCCAGGGGTCTCAAAAGGGTGAGGCATGCAGCCCGAGGCAACAGCAGCTGTACTGTATTGTCAGTACCATGAAATAAGGATGATGATGATGTTTATTTGGCTAACTACGCTAATAAATAAGGTTCAGCCACAATGTCAGTCACCTCACGTGACCCAGCCGCACACCTACGAATCATATTTCAACATCCAGGCGAGAGCGCAAAAGACAGAGCCCTGGCAGCTGGCAGGCTTCTGACCAGCGCACTGTAACATCTTCGACATCTAGAGTGGCCCGACACTCCGTCCGCACAAACTGTTTCAGAGTCGGAAATACTGTCTGATTGATGTCCTGGTAGAGTCGACACGAGGGTTCGCAATTGCAACGTTCCCTAAACAAGGCAGGAACACCATGGTACACTTACCGTCATTATCCTTTTAACAAGATCGGGATAATCCCTGGAACCGGTATGAGCAGCACGAGCTGTAACACGTTCTTTGCGAGGCATTCAGGTGGGTTGACCCCGATGAGCAGTACGAGATCCAACACCCTTACGATGGCTGGTGAATCCCGCGTGGTGGCTCCCTTTGGCGTCGTCAACTCCACGGAGAGCCGCCCGCAAGCGGGATCTTTCTTGGGGAAGATAATAGTTGGACGTGATAAGCTTGATGAGACTCAGGTTTGTATTGTTGTTCATATCTTGTCTGCCTTCGTCATCTGTGATGTGATATAGGGGGTGAGGTAAACGCCTGGGGCCTTCGAACGTTTCTTGAAAAAGCACCTCGAGCTCCAGGGCGATGCCCGTGTTTCTTGCTGGCGGTGCTGACTCCTCACTCACACATTCCATTCTTTCAGGTCGTCCTCATCTAGGTCGCCCTCCAAACCACCGAATCCAATGAGCTGGTAGGCGGCGTCTCGGACGTCGTTGCCCATATCAACGCTGCTTCCTCGACGCTCACCTACCAGCCTGTCGTCTTCTTGCATACCCAGGAAGTTACGTTCAGCCAGTATCTCGCGCCGTTGACCATTGCAGATACGTTTTTGGTGACGAGCTTGCGTCAGCGCATGGCTCTTTGGACACACGACTTCGTTCAAGTTGAGTGTCAGGAGGAAAGACACTGACCTCTTATTTTGAGCGAGGTATGTTGATTGTACACTGAGTATTCTGTTCTGGTGTTAATGAGATGCACTAGTTCACTGGTACAGCTACTCGGGTTTCCGCTCGTGCATCGCTATCAACTCGTATGACACCTGTGGAACTGCCAACGCTATCTATCAGGAAAGATCTTGCATTCTCGGATGAGAGATGGGCGTACTCAACATACGTACAGGTATTGACTATGAGCGACGAGGACGCCCTGTCTCGCTGGGAGGACCTGCACGACCACGTCATCACCCAAACCGCGCAAGCCTTCGTCACTTCATTCCTCACGCGCTGCCTGCCCGCCAACACTGGGCACACCGCCCAGACCGACACCTCGATGGTGCTAGTGGTCGATATGCTCCGGGTACTCCCACAGTATAAATACTCGTCGAAACGGCTCCTCCTGTTCGACTTCGAAGGCGCGCTTTGGATTCGCGATATGTCGCGTGCCGGCTTGCTAACGCTTTTGAGCCCCAGAAAGAGATGCTCGCGTTGTTGAAATGCCTGGGCGACGAAACGAGGAACGAAATCTGGCTGCTGAGCGGGTTGCTCATCAAAGGTGCCCTCGACAAGATCGCAGAAGCCGTTCCTGGGGTCGCATCGTGTAGAGAACGGATGTTTCGTCAAGACGAAGGAGACCGCGAAGGCGCCCGCTAAGTGGATAGATATGGTCGCCAACCTCAACTTTACCTTCAAAGGCCCGTGTGTCGAGATACTCAACTATGTATGTTTTCACCGCCGTCCTCATTTTTTCTTCTTCCCAGACGGAATTTAACCACCGCACTTTTTTTAGTTCACCGAGCGCACGCGGCGCCCGGCTCGTTCGTCGACGTGAGGCCTCCATCATCTGGCGTTTCTGGACCGGCCCCACGGACGACTGCTCGGATCGCCAGTGGGCCAGTCGTCAAGCCCCCGAAGCCAAGAGCCAGACCTTCGACGCCCTCGGAGAGCGGTACGGTCTGCCACATCCATCCAGGGTGCGAACTTGTTCTGCACCCTGCCGAACAACATATCGTGCTCCACCGCCCTATGCGCGATTCTGCACCCCGGGGGCCCCGCTTCACTCTCCGTGGAGCGGCTCACGGAGAGCCATCACGTCGGCGATGAAGCGAACTTCGTGTTTGCGGTTGGCGGAGATGAGAAGCTGCGGAGGCCGAACGAGCTTGATAATGCGGCAACAGTATCGACGAGCCGGAAAGGGACAGATGCCAAGTGGAAGCTTGACCCCAACGAAGTCATCTCCATGCTCGGCCAATTCACCAACGTGCACTGACGACCGTGGCAGAGGGTCGAACTTTAAATTTAACTTATCGCACGCCAGGGAGAGGGGGAAGAAAATGACCACGGCACCACTGTTGTTTCTTGTTTCTTTAGGCTATATGGACAGTGGATGCGATAGTACTAACAAGGTTTTGCTAGATCGTGTGGTCCCTTCTGTACAGCGCTTGATCAATTTTTGTCGAGTCTGCCTGTAGACACATCTTATTACTCTCTTTGATTGGGTATACGTAGACACACATACGTAGATCAATTTATCCATGTTCCTGACTCACAGACCAGGATCATGTAATTGATATCCACGGGTTAGTGTACCTAGCACTCACGGAACTAGGGAACTGCAGGACGCTCAATGACATACCAATTATGTAGTAGAGAACATACAAAGCTCCTATCCAGCATGGCTATATTTTGCAACAAAACCATCATCACTATAAATCATGTATTGTCCACCAAATTACTCAGACCTTTCTTCATCCTCTATTTCAGTTCCAGGAACGGTGCATGATCTGCTGTCAAATAATCGTTCATATAGCGTTCAGGATTGGTTGCAGACTCTCATCAGAACTGCTGCCAGTGACCAGACCACGTCGCCGCTCACCTACCGTGTTATAAGCCTGAAACACTATAAGTGTCGCTGGGACGGTGTCCAACACGAGTGTCTGCTTGTGGTCATCTGCCAGTGGGTCCAACGTAGCCCCGCTGCGGATACCCCGAGTACTACCTCCGACCCTTTTGCCGATGTCAGCGATGACCCCCCTGCCCCTAATATTCCTCGGTTTTCTGAGAAGGAATACTACGTTCGGGTTTCGCGCTCCATCGCCGCCTCGGGATTTCTCTCCCGAGTTGGGGTGATCCACAGGAACGCCTTAGATGTGATCACTGTCACTCCAGACTGCCAGATCGATGAGCCCATGATCCCGTCCCTGTGGTGGCCCCAGCCCACATCGGTGCTCCCATTGGGGACTCCAGATCTTGTCGGCATTTCGAAAATCATCAGCTTCGTCAGTAACATTCAGCCCAAGGACTCCATCTCATCGCCACAGTGCCGTCATTTCGTACGTGCGGTATATCGTGTCATCGAAATTATGTTAGTTCACCCTTGCCATTGGTGGAGACGCCCGTACGATAGGCTGGCACTGTGCCAGCTCTATCAAGAACACTGAAACAATTTTTGCTCTTCTCCGAACCGCTCAGAGACATGAAGAAGTAGCCGCCAAGGTACTGGCAGAGGCAGACAAAGATACAGAGAGGGGTGGTGGATTAGGAGGGGCAGTGTCTGACCCCAGTCCGTCGGATAGCACACCACTAATAACCTTATAAATCAGACTTGGAGAGACGATCAACTCGGAACATATCATGACTGTATTATTTACACCCAACCATGTCGTCAATCAGCCTGATACATACATACATTGTGATCTACATGTCCTGCCCCATCACATTCCTGTACCTTACTTTCCTTAGAGTAAGTAACCCATCCGCCTTTCAGGTCTGTAAAAAGGTTCATTGCACTTTAGAGAAATGATATCAGCTTCTCGATGGGTGGTGAGCGAGGATAGAGACTAGGACATGTCTGTGTGCGAGTGCAGAGTCGACCTTTAAATGCAAACGCATGGACAGTGTCGACGGGCCAGGCGCAGGTGCAGCATTTCTGCAGAAATAGTCGCCGTCAGCGACCATATCATATCACTGAGATCATATCAACAAGAGGGCGATGTCGATGGACATGAGTCGAGCTTTTTGTGTTTCACCGAATCCCCATGGGTACCCGTAGGGCTCCCGACATCACCAAACTTCTTGCCCGTTGTGCCAGAGCTGCGTCAACTTCCGAGTCGCTGGTGCAGGTTGCAAGTACGCCAGAGGCACCACATTGCCTACACTTGTTACGACATGCAACGGATTGGAGTGTGGGAGGCGATCGCATGCATCACCCAATGGTAGCGGTGCTGATGAGAGCGCTGGGTGCTTGTACTCCCACTCCCGCTCGATATGGCCAATGCAGTGGCCTAGTTTCACGCATCACTTCGCACCCCTCGCACCCAAACTCACACCCATCCCCGAAGCTATCCCTCGAATTCTATATTATACCAGGAGATCGGCACGAGCATAGATCCAAAGTCGTCCCGAGGGAACAAGGGGTCGTGCACCGTAAGAGAGAGGTGCCGGTGCCAGCATCGGAGAACCAAGGCCATCGTGAAAAATAGAGGCATCTGCGCACGCGTTGCGCATCAATGAAAGGACTGGAGGCCCGAGCAGCTTCTTCACGCGATGATGGTGACCCCCACTCCCAGTCCAAGCAGCGACATCATTCATCGCCAATTTAGTCCCTCTGCAATCCATCTCACTCGACCATCCCAATTCCTCCTGCCCTCGACCACGCCCTAAGGGCTGCTTTCAAAAGTGTAGACCCGCCCGTCAGCGAAGGATGAAACCAGTGATCTGGAAAGGAACGACCAGCTGGTGGTTCCGAGTCAAGACAGCGTAGTTCAGCGCCACGTTTATACGGTATATCATCGTGCGTAGGCGAAGACGTTGGTGCATGCGCATCCGCGAACACCGCTGTATCGAGGGAAGGGGAGAGACGATGTCGAGGAGAGAGGGATCGGGAAGGTTGGAATTGGCGAGGATGCGGCAGAGCTGAGGTGACACGTCATGGTGATTTACCTGTCATCGTACGCAAGTGTTCTCCAATGCACTGCACGAGAGAAAAATGGAGCCCAAGGTGTAGTGAGGACTCAGGCTGCAGTGCTGCGGAGACAGCTTAAGCCGTCATACACCAATAAGTGATAATTAGCAGACGAGCGTATGGCTGCAGAACAGGGCGAATCAGTTACTTTATTTCCCATTTCCAACCACGGTATTGATACTCTGCACACCTATATGCTGACAGCGGAGGATTATATAAATGCGTCCCGTTTGCGTGTGATCTCCACTCCAGACGAGTGCGCAAAAGACAGGGCGCTAGGCTTCTGACATCGCACTGTAACACCTTCGATATCTGGAGAGGCCAGACACCCTGTCCGCACAATTTCCAAGACAAATTTCTCCAGAGTCAGAAAAGTCGTCTGATCGATATCCTGGTAGAATCGACACGAAAACTCAGAACCCTTCCTAAAGCAACGCAGGAACACCTTCGTCGTACACTCACCATCGTTATCTTTTTAACAAGATCGGGATAATCCACGGAACCGGTATGAGCAGCACGAGCTTTCTCGTAGAACGTGATATTTGTGATGACACGTTGCTTTGCGAGGCGCTCAGGTGGGTTGACTCCAATGAGCACTGGGAGTACGAGATCGTTCACCCTCACGATGGCAGGTGAATCCCGCGTGGTGTCCCCCTTTGGCGTCGTCACCTCCACGGAGAACCCGTCAGCAAGCAGGATTTGCTTCGGGAGCTCGACCACGACGCGCACTGCATCAACGGTGTCTCCGGAAAGTTCGAAGGCAGCTTTGGTTGCATCCTCGACGAGCGCATGTGCGTCAGGGTATGGCTCCTTCCGCTGGCTGACTCGTGACGAAATGGCCTTGGTGAGGTGGCCGTAGTGCACGGAATCTTCTACGTTGTCGGTGTGTCCAGATGCGTCGAGAAAGGTGGGAGAGAGATGGAGGTAAACGCTCAGAAGGACAGTTTGATCTCGGTTGCGACCCCAGTGGTCCTTGCCAACGCTGGTGGATAGTTGAATGGTGTTAACGAATACGACATCCGTTGCTGAGACTAACATCCTCACAATAAGGTGGGGAAGGAAGTTATGTAATGAGCTATCCCTGCGTCTTATGTAAGTCCGCGTTTGGCCGATGGCAGTGCACTGTTCTGGAATCTGGTGGATATGCTGTCGCAATTTGCCCATCAAACGGTCGAGAACAACAACGTATAACTAAAGGAGGTAAAAGTGGTTTCGCAAGTGCTAAGGAGAGTGTGAGCGCAGTGGGGTGTCTATACAATGAACCTAACGTGGTTGTGATATAAATCGCTATAAACTGTAACGACCAGTTCCTCTCAGCAGTGGCTTCCTGATGAACCCGCCTTCTGAGCCCTGGCCCCGATCACCCGACCCATACATAAACAATCCTAAAGAGATACAGAAGTCCGTCTTGCGACAAAAATAGTCGAAGTGCGTTTGAACGAAGCTGATTCGAAAACAGCCAGATCAATGGCTGAAAGAGGGAGAGTGATGTTTGCTTGTTTGCTGATACAAGTGCAGTGCGAGTGATGAAGTAGAGGAGGATGCGAGAGAGAGGCTGATAACGGGTGATTGCGAAAAACGAAGGTTGGAACTCTGATTGAAGGAGAAATAAGTTCATATTGCGAGCTTTCGACTATGAGGACAGCTACCCACTGTAGGATCACTCGTCATGCAATGACGCAGTAGAAGTTGCCACCCGTCTGGTACTCTTCGTCCACTGGTACCTGTGGTACTTGAGTCTCAGTTGAGACATCTGATGATGGGAGGAATGCGATGGTGGAGAAGGTGTCCATTGGTTTGTAGTGTTTGAGCGATGCTATCACGGCGAAGAGTTGTTAAGACGCAAGGGCTCTTAGAAAGCGAAAAGGACTTTGTGGTAACTGGTTGTTGTGGGTCCATCTCTCAATCTCCCCCCTATATATACGGTTTTCGTACATCCTAAAGGCGGCCAGAGCAGACAATTGAAAGGGAACAGGGCCTGACAATTAGCCATGGTCCGTCTTCATGGCAGCACTCTCGCGGGCGTGCCGGCGGTCGGATTATGTCACGGTGGCATAGCTTATTGTTTGTGATGGCCCATGACTGATTCGGCTCGTCACATTCTGCCTACCAACGAAGACGGGGCGGGTCTCCCGGTAGCCATTAAGAGTTGGAACTCGTCCATTCCAGAGAACAAAAAGGTCACCTTCCAAGTCGAGCGATAAACTTCCAGTTGCGCGCGGCGAATAAGGCCCAGGTCCAGTTCGGACTGTCTGAATCTACCCACCTGGTGGAAGTGTACACCAGATTATGGCGAGGCACATACCCACGACGTCTAGGACAATTAACGAGGGATAAATTTATGGGGGGCGGAGGTCAGACAGGAACAAGTATGGGGGAAAACTTAGCTACTCGGACACGAGAATCATTGCATTCTGTGAGTGACGTTGTGACCTTCTCAAGCTTTTTGTCTTTGCACGATGATATGGACCGAAAATGAGAATCGCTTCACAATTGTGTCGGTGACAAGTCGGACCGCACAGCCACGAAGACAAAGCGTTGTCAACACACTTTCAACTACTACACTTGCCATTTCTATAGATCTAGGGAGTTGCAATTGTGGGATCCGTTGCAATTTGTGTAATGGGTGGCTACTCTGCTGCTGCAAGGCCCTACGTATCACAATCTGGTATGTATGACGCTGTAGCACGTGTTTTTTTTTCTTGCACCGCGGTCTTCTTCCATGCTCCAGTTACTTGGCGCAGCTGCCTGCCGAGGTCTGGAGCTGCCAGCTGCAGCGTTCCTGGAACTCTACATGGACCTTTTCAGTGTATCCGAGTCCACACCAGTCAAGATGCGATCCAGATGCCCTTGCGGTTGTAAGCCCGTTGTTTCAAATCGTCACTGCAATGTAAAACCTTGTCTGGAGACAATAGCTCAAGCACGGAGACGAAATTATTTTTGCCGCGGGGTGGTTATGGCCCTGCCCTGCCATGGTCAGACGTTTCGGAGTTCGCACTGTCAGCTGAAGACTTCTCCGCGAAACTTCTACATGATATTGGTGGAATATTATAATGCTTGATCGAACTTGGATCTCCTCCTTTACTCAGACCGCGCAGCTGGTAAAATGTTTCGGTACTTGGTTCACAAGCGCAGCCTGTAGTACGTCAAATGGGCTAAAGCTAGGTAGGCTATGGAGAATAGAATCACAGGACCCAAAACGATTGTCCAAAGGAAAAGGGTTATCATAAGTACAAGAAAAGTACAGAATTCGTCATGGTGAGCTACTAATAGGTATTGTCATTATGAACTAAAAACGGTCGTGCTACTTCCCTGTCAGTGGTTGCGTCTAGTTGCACGCATCAGGCGGGGGGGAGGGGGGTATTATCGGTGGGGCGATTCCTTGGTCCGCTTTCTTCGGCTCCCAAGGGAGGTAGCGCCCGCACAGAATCCTGCAAGGGCTCTGCAGGCATCGTCCACTGCGGCCCAGCATTGCGCCTATCAGTCTCAATATACTTCGGTGGTCTACCAATCCCATCATAAGCAGGAAGGGCGTCTTTTCCGTCCCAATCCTCGCCAGCAGGATCGAGCCGACGCCCATCTGCGTCTGTGTCTGCAGCGTGTACCCTGCGTTCTGGACGATACGCTGCTGGTAGAGGCGCTAGTGGTACTCCGTGTCCAGGTTGGTATGAGGAGCCATAGGCCGTGACGTTTCCTGTTTCCGCGCCGTAGGGATATGCAGGGGTAGTGCCGAATATCCTGAAGAAATCGGAGGCGGGCTGACCGCGTCTTCGGAGAATGGAGAGTCTTGGAGTCAAGATACCTGGTTAGCACTGTATTGTAGCAGTGATTGTATTCGGTATACCTTACGAACACGAGCAGTAGAAGGGCTGCTACTGCGATGATAAAGTACAGGTGTTGGTATATTGACTGCAAGTCGTAGTGCGAATTATTAGACGAACCGAGCCAATGGGTTGAATGATGATTCCTCACCTGGTTGCTCTGGGAGGTGTCACTTGAGTCAGAGACAACGTCCTTGCGGATGACGGTCATTGGGAAGTCTTCACACACGGGTAGGAATGCGTTGCATGAATGGACATCATGTGAAATGCGATGTCAGCAACTTGGGATAATTCCAGCTGTAATCAGGCAGCCACAACGGTCAAACATGCACATACAACGGAGTGCTAGAATAGCTATGATGGGAAATTAGCATGCGTTGGTTATGGACGATGACCTGGATGAACTCCTCGTCGCCGTTGCCGACAACCACCAGGGCCAGCCCAGTGGCACCAATGATGGCTGGCTCCAGATTCTTTCCAAAGTCCCCAGCTACCACCAATATCTTATCACCAACTTTCTCCGGTCAGATCAGTTCAGGGGACCCTGTCCGAGCGTCAGTTGCACATCTCCTAGTCCGGGCTTATACCCTTCCTTGTTCCACCGCCGCACAGGCTTTCTCGCAGCTCGTTCAACCCACTGCCCGGTTCCAGCTGGCTCTTGATGCGCTGTTGCCCCTTCTCAATTCTTCAGTCGATGTCAGTTTGAGTTCATCTGGAATGGGATCCACGTTTCTGACATCTTTCCCATGTTAACTTTACTCCTATGGACTCAGCTCGCTCAACGCATTCTCGTTTCATACATCTTATATTCGATGTACGCTCCTTACCCGATTTCCCTCAACCCCTTCAAATCTGCTCTGTATGCTACCTTCGTGAAGGAGAGAGGCCACTCCACCGAGGTTGCGGCGGAAGGTGGCTTCAGTGACAATGAACAACTAGTTTGGGTCCTCTGGAAGATTCTGAAAGGTGCCGGCAATGATGTAACCAACCTTTCCTTTCCGTCATCCGCCACAGGGCTGACCATTCCATAGATTGCGCCCTATTCTCCTAGCACGCTGACCAGGTCTCCGTTGCTCCCCGAGCTCCGAGCGTCCAATCTGTTTTTGGATGAAGAGAACTTCATGGAAACAAATGAGCCGTAAGTACAAACAAACTCGGCTCCTTCGATGACGATCTTGCTATATCGGTGTTACAGGGGCATCTCCGGCGTTAGTTCTCAGCAGGGTGAAGGCGATCCGCAGGTGCATACCGCACAGGGCCCGTCGTCCACAGCAGCAGCGCAGGCCGTAGCGACACGGGTCACCCCTGAAGAGGATGAAAAGAACCAACGAATTGCACAAGGCATGAAGCTGCTCCTCGCCGCTCGTGACCGAGCACTCACACTTTCGGAACAACGGGTACGCATGTTCCAAGAGACCTTTAGGCAGATATGATACATGATATCTCACACCGTCGCTGCACAGATACTGGCCCCATTGATACCTAACCTAACGTCGCCCACCATGATAACTTCGATGGACCTACAGCCTGTCGTCGCTCATAATTCTAACATAGCCTACCAACTTTTCTTGGCCCTCTTGACCTCCTCGTCGTCTAATATTCGGTCACAAGGCCCATCGGCCTATCTGGACGTCCTGAAGCAACTTCCTCCGACTTTACCTTCATTTGATCTTCTCGTCCGCCTTGTCCAGGATACTTCAACAGTTATTGACCCCGTCACTGGAGGAAAAACGACCATCGCTGACCTTGTTCGCGTCGAGGTTCTCGGACGGTTCATTCACGAAGGTATCAAATGGCTCGAAAATGCCGAGAGAGAAGAGCGGCAAGGGCTCGTCAGTGACGATCGCTTCGCGAAGGGGGTACAGAACGTGAGTGGTAGTGTAGTTGCGCTCTGCAGTGACTTGAATTCCTACTCACCGTCCCCCCTTCCTCAGCTCTGTCGCTTCTACGCGTCTCTCCTACGACTTGGAGTCCTGGACACCGAATCTGACGCAGACGCTACCGAAATGGTCCATTTTACATTGCGACACTCGCGTTTCGAGGAAGCCAACGCTCTCTACCGGGTCTTAGCCACCGGAAGGTTTTGACGAACGTGGTCCAGTCTGTCCCTTTTTTCTTTTTCTTTTTTTAATCAAGCATTATTTTACAATATGCAAGCCTGCTCTTTTGACTTACGAAGACTTGTGTATCGACAACTATCCATGCAGTAGATTGATTACATTTCATTATTCATGACTCCTCCGTTTCTCATGTTCATCCCGCTTTTTGTCACTTGTCGTACTCACATATATGCTCCTCATGGCTCTTGTTTTATCTTCATCAGCTTGCTATGTTGTCTAAAAAATCAGGTCAAACCAGCATCTTGTTGACAAGTCTATGAAGGTAATATTGTAGTGTCACAATGTTGCAATACAGCTACTGCTTCCCTGCTTGGTTACTCCCCCCCTCCCCTCCCCCCCCAGATTATTCCTACCTGCTTGATTACTGCCTGCTGCTAGTAGGCCCTACTAGTGGTGGGCAGTAACCAAGCAGGTAGTAGTAGTCTAGCAGGGGGAGGGGGGAATAACCAAGCAGGCAGGTAGTAGTTGTATTGGAACATTGTGGCACCATGGTATTACCTTCATAGACATGTCAATGAGACACTGGTTTAACCTGATTTTTTTAGACAACATAGCAAGTTGATGAAGATGGAATAAGAGCTATGAGGAGCACAGGCAGTAACCAAGTAGGTAGCAATAGTCTAGCAAGGGGAGGAGTAACCAAACAGAGGGACAGGTCATCCTAGGCTACTACCTGATTGGCTACTTGTGACCCCCTGCATGTCTACTATTGGTCTTCTAGCTTTTTCCTTACTAGAGATGTCTTCAATAGTACAAAGTGATTTTGATTGTCCAGTGCATGTGAAGCTGAAATGAGAGCAGGCAGATACTTGGCTAAGAGCTTTATTTCCACCAGGGAAAGAGTTTTTGATTGACTCGTAAGTAGTGAATGAGATGAAATAGCAGTTTCACTGACTTGTTAAACTTGAGTCAGCTTAAAGTCAAAGTCATGACAATATCATGAAGAGGTAGCATAGAATAGCAGTGCTTGCACACAGTCAACCAATTCACTCTTTCCCAGAAGTCTGAGTCCCTGGGGTCTCAGACATAAAGCACAGAACACACATGCCACACATGTAGCATAGAACAGCAGCACTTGCACATAGTCAACCAGTTCTCTCTTTCCAGTCTGGCCATTTCACCAGCACCTCTTAAAGAAGAAAATCAATCAGTATGACAAGAAGACAGTATGTACTGCAGGATGGTTGATTTAAAGATCAAGAACATAAGGGAGTGATTCAGGACATAGTGTAAGATAAATTCTGTGATGATGGAAAATATCTATTCAGAAATGGCTTGGTGGAATGAACAATGAACTCCTGAGGAAAGTAAGCTCACATGAGTGCTCTTGTACTTTGAGACAGGTCTGTAGTGCACCCAGATTCAAGTTAGACTAAAGTTCCAAATTGGTAGTACTCAATGACCTACCAAACTTCTTTGACAACACCTTACATACTAGCACTTACACCTTTTCTTGTGCACATACCCTTGCATCTTCTTCTACTTCTTGATGTCTCTTATGAGTCTTGAGGAATAAAATAATTGTTTCTGGGAGACTGATAGAGTTGAAACTTTGTATACCCTTTGGTGGGCAATATGGGTTCTCAACATCTTTGAAGATAGTCTGGAGGACTTGAGATGCCATCCGTGCAAAATAACGACATTGTGATGAAATGGCAAGCTTGGGTTGACTGTTGCCAATATAGTGGAGGATTCTTGAAATGTCAACAAGGTCTGGGGCCAGTGATGGACTCCACTGCACCTCTGCAATGGATGGCCCAGTTTTAATTGGAGACTGAATGACTGTGATGATATCAAAGGCACTATGGTGAATCATCCCCATTTGGGCCAAAAATCCTGAGATAGTGTTGGTGCGTGAAACTCGGATCATATATGAGGATCCTTTGTTGATGAAACGGTCACTTGCACATTTGAATTGGCCTTTGATTATGATGCCAAGGAACAGATATTCATGTTGGACACCTTGCCAGTGACACTTGAAGTGCTCAAATGACTGAACAGCATAGCAGTGTGATGGATCCCTGGTGGCTGTTGTGATTAGAATCTCATACCAATCATCAAGAGTGTATGAGCGAGGATGGGATAGGAGATCATGCATGGTTGCTGGGATAGAAGGTTGCAGGAAAAGCTCTGAGTGTATTGGAGGAGAATCTAATTTAATTATTGGAACAGGATTCATGTTGTATGGTGGTGGTGTTGTGCCAGAATTCCAACCATGCTGGATAGGGGTCCGAGTCTTAGGGTAAATGAACTGCGGCGTGGGAAGAGGATAACATGGCGGAAATAGTAATAACTGGAGCCGTGGATAACAACTTGGGACCAGTCCACCCGACTTCGGTCTGTGGCTGAGACTCCCATCTCTCTACATTGACCTATGCACGCACGCTCGCTCTAGCCGCACTCCCTTACTCGCATCAACATGTTCCCGCCCTCTCAGTCAAGCCTCTCCCCAAATGCCACTTCCCTACGCTGGGCCAGGCCGAACAAGTGTCCAAAGCACGTTTGGAAGTAGTTCTGTTGGAAGAGCCAATGGTCATTCCATTGCCGTTTCTCTATTAATACATTGCGATCTTCATACACGTCGGATTTAGATAAACAACATGTTCCCATTGGCACACAAATAAAGATTATGGACAACAGAACATGCGTGGCATCATGTCATACAAAGATTGTTGGAGGGGTATCGGGGAGGGGATGACAAGTGGGAAGAAGACCAGCGACAGCACAGAACAGTATGTGAGAGGCAGCACACGAGTAAAGGACACTCGTACGCAAGAAGCAGGGCGGACGTCATGACGATGACGCTTGTTGTTTCCTGAATTGTAGCAAGGACGCCAGTCCAGAAGGAGGGCAGGCCTTCTTCAAGAAATCATGCTGGGTAAAGATGGATGAAGTCTCACGTCGGATGGGCCGCCGCAGGTACGAAGGTACTACTCACCTGCAACAACTCGCTCGAGGTCGCTCGACTGCGCACGTCCACGCACAGACAGACGCTGAGGAAGCTCTTGAGCGACATGCTCAACACCTCCGGTTTCTTCAAGGTCGGCGTGCCGTTGGTAGCGATCAGATACAGCGCCTTCAGTGGCTCGTCGTCCATGTACGGCGGCTCGTTCTCGATCATCTCGATTGCCATGATGCCGAGCGACCAGATGTCGACTTTGGCACCGTAGTCTTTCTGCTTGACGACTTCGGGTGCCATCCAGTAGGGCGTTCCGGCCATGGTCGCACGCTTGGACCTTTGATCTGTGAGTTTGGCGCAGAAACCAAAGTCGGCTGCGCGGTGTGTTAAAATACGGCGACCAGACCAATGGCAAAATCACGTACTAATCTTGACCCGACCCTCCGCGTCCAAGAGCACGTTATCAGATTTGATGTCACGATGGATGATGGATTGACTGTGCAGATGACACAATCCCTTGCAAGTCTAGGGGAACAGGGCGGACCGTCATACCAAGCGACGCAGAGAAACCCGGTAAAAACTTACTTCCAAACAGATACTTGAAATTTGATCCTCACCCAGGGTGTTGTTCTCAATAACGTCGGTGAGCGCACCCCCCTCCATGTACTCCATGACGACCCAAAGCTCAATGTTCTTGACAAGATAAGACTCCAGGAAATTGACGATGTTGGGATGTTGAGACTCCCTCATGAGGATAATCTCGTTCACAATAAGCTCCTTTCGCTGCTGTTGGGAGAGGGATATCTCCTTGATAGCCACTTTCCGACCGGTTGCCAAGGCCTTTGCGACATAAACCTGCCCGGACGCGCTGTGCCACCACAGAAACGGGTCAGAAGAGTTTTTCAGTGCGCGGACGACCCACAACTTACCCCTGCCCGACTTTTCTGATCTTGCTGTAGAGCGTCTTCGGGTCGTCGGCTGACACGACCGAGCGGAGTTTGTCCATAATCTCATCTTCCGTCATAGCACTGACGCGCTTCTCTTTCTCGTTATCTCTCGGCTTCTCGAGCATCCTCGCAGCCTCCGCAACCCCAGGAACTTCGCCTTCGGGAGCCGTAACGGTGACTGCGGGGGCAGCCATTCCCTTCGCCGGCTGAGACGCTTTCACAGGAGGTCCAACAATCGCACTCGCAGGTACAGCAGCAGGCGACGATTTGGAGGGAGGCCACTGAGAAGTCTGGGGTTGTTCCTTCACTTGTCGTCTCTCTCTCTCTCTCTCTCTCTCTTTTTCCCGCTCCTCCTTGCCGAGCGCATCCATAGACGGCACCTTCTCCGTGGAAATCTTCGGCACTCGGGGGTCAGGCGGACTGCGAGCTTGTGCCCGAGCGCGCAAGTCGGATGTTGAGGGTGTATGATCCTGAACAGGCGGCTTAGGTGCGGCAGGAGCAGCGCGCATAGCCGTCAATAGTGGACGAGGCGGCGCAGGCCTGCTGGGCTGGAGCGACGTCGGCGCCGACGTCTGGAGCATAGGTGGGATCGGGGGACGCGATGTCCCCTGACCCGTAGAAGAGATCTTGTGTGTGTGTTGAGTGTGCGAGCTGCTCACGAGCTCGGCTGCGCGGGCGGCCGCGAGGGCGGTGGAGGAGAGACCATTCTGCGAGGTGGGACCGGAGGTGCTAGCTGGCATACTCATGCCAATTTCTTCGAGCTCGCGCTTCTGGCGATCCGTGTAGAACTCGAGCACGTCAAGCACTGCTTGTGGGTCCTTTGCATAATCCTCCCGGGTGATGGCAGATTTTGTTAGCAACTTGCTCCATTGCTCGGGCATGCCCTAAAGCGAAAAAGACGATCAAGTGCTCAGTCTAGCATCAAAGATTTTGTCAACGATCAGAACGCACGGTGAAACCCCCGGAGACTGGATCGAATCCAACGTGCACCTTATGCACGAAGTTCGTCGGGTTGCTAACGCCCATTAGTGGACTCCGCGAGTAGATGTCGTCCTGCCACCCATAGAGCTCTTCATCGCTTTTGAGGGCCAGGTGGTATCGCTTGTCCTTCGTTTCCAGGAGCAGACAGTAAGGTTTCAAGTCTACTCGTTCGATGCTGGTGATATCCTTCAAGGAGATCACGCTTTGTGACGGCGAAGCCTATTCAACATGTCGTCAGCTGTGTCCTGGAACGAATGCCCATGCAAAAACTCCTGATGCTCCATCAGTCTAACTCACCGCAGTCTTTATGTATAGACAAGCGTCTGCTCCTTCAACACGAGCCACTTTCTCAGAAACATGAAACTGGAAAAACCCTCCTCTTTCAAGCTAACCATGCCATTCCGCACAACACGCGAGTTTATCAACGCATCTGAATACCGATTCGGCGATCCGCCTATTACCGAGTAGTCCACAGCGTAGGAGGACACGGACGCGAAGGCGGTATTGTATCCAGAGTGTTGTAAGACGTGATTGTATGCAGATGGCGTTGATGGTGAATGTGTTGCTTGGTGTACGGGCGCCTGGGGTGCTGGTCGAGAAGGGGTTAAATTCGCGGCTGTGACGTTGAAGGCCATGGCAAATTCCAATCAGAGCATGAGGTGGGCAGTGTTGCGTGTGGTCAGTCGCGACGGTGGCTTTGCAACTTGCGCGCTAGCGGTGTGGCTGACTGTCAGCTCGTTTCGGCTTTCACTGCCTGTTTCGTGGGTGTGGGCGCCTCTAGGGTTGTGGTGGACGGCAAGCTCGTAGGTCGGGTTGTCTGTCAAAGAACAAAGCAGGTCTGGCAGTGTTACCGAACAGTCAGGTGAAACTCACATCAATTGACGAAGGTGAGACTCCGTATCGGAGCCACTACATACCAGGCGCGCGGACTCGGCTTCGGATCTATCCGCCGGACAACATATCACCAGGGTAACGGGGACGCTTCAATGAACAGTTGCAGCCAAGTTCAGGCTCCTTCCCACCGTCGTTGTTCGTGTGTATTAAGGATCAAGTTGTGTGCACTGATCTCCCAAACGGTGCTGTCATTTACGACCCATGTGGGTAGTCTCGTTACCATCCATTCTAGGAAGCGGAGTTGAAACAACTCTCGCGGCGCTTCGTAATGTCTGGTTCGAGACTACCATGTGGAGCCACGTGAACCCATGACAAATTCGGACCTGTATGTTCCCACTTGCAGCAATCACAGTAATCTATAAAGTAACGGGCGAGGCGTGTGAGGGAGCGAAGCGACCGTTAGGGGACGAGTATGCGTCGCGAAACTCGGATATCAACGCCTACCAGCGTGTAAGAGCGCGTAGAGCGCGTAGCAACGCGTAGCAGCGCATAACAGCGCGTAGCAGCGCCTATTTCGCTTATGTCACGTGAATTTCCTTTTAAGTGTCTCTCGCGTGCTTTTCATCTCGCCACAGCCGCAGACTTGGGCCCTAAGGTCTAAGGCTCGAGCACAACCACAAGTCCTTCCCTCACCTCTCTTCCCTCTGCAACCCAAATCTTGCTGTAATGTAAGAAATCATCAGTGCACTGATGTAGTACACAATCTGATGTCAGACATTTACTTGATTACTGACATCTTTGCAGTCCAAAGTCCATCTACAACCTCCATCTGATAACAGATCTCTACAATCTACTGCTCTCTCAGTGAACAGGTGAGTCTCATTTATGGTCTGAAGGTCAGATATTTGAATCTACATGGTTTCATAGCAAATCTCTGGTGAGTCTCTTCCTTTTTTGCTTTTTATATAACTTATTTCAGTCTCTCTTCTCTCCTTTCTCAGTGAATTTCTCAGTAAATAGGTGAGTTCTCATTTATGGTCTGAAGGTCTGGTGATGACAGATATTTAAATCTACATGGTTTCATAGCAAATCTCTGGTGAGTCTCATCCTCTTTTTTACTTTTGTATATAATTATTTCAGTCTCTCTTCTCTCTTTCTCAGTGAATTCTCAGTAAACAGGTGAGTTCTCATTTATGATCTGAAGGTCTGGTGATGACAGATATTTAAATCTACATGGTTTCATAGCAAATCTCTGGTGAGTCTCATCCTCTTTTTTGCTTTTGTATATAATTATTTCAGTCTCTCTTCTCTTCTTTCTCAGTGAATTCTCAGTAAACAGGTGAGTTCTCATTTATGATCTGAAGGTCTGGTGATGATAGATATTTAAATCTACATGATTTCATAGCAAATCTCAACATCTTCCTCTTCATCATTCAGCTGTAAACATATATGTAAGTCCTTTTCTTTGTCATTCTATCTATCAGGTTAACCTTTTCCTATATCAGGGAAACTCCTCTTACTTCCCCTCAGCGTGCTCAAAGTGCTGCACGTCATGTTGAGCGTGAGGGCCGTGACTTGGGCTCTCCACCTAGGCGCCGCCAGCCATATCGCACTGTTACAGTGCCACAAAATCCTCCCCCTACTCTGATGGTAAGCATCTTCATTTATTTAAAAGTGAGATTTTAATAACAAATGGATTGTATTGTTGTAGAATCATCCCCCTCTTCCTTTGGATCGGTTTCCTGGAATACCACGTAATCTCATCGAGCGACATGAAGTCCAACGTGTACACCGTGTCCACTCCCATCATCCTCACCCTCCTCCTCCACCTATGCAACCACAAGGATTCGCTCCTGTGTTGCCACCAATGCAGCCACTGGGATTCGCACCCATGTTGCAGCCCATGCAGCCATATGGATTCGCTCCTATGGTGCCACCTGTGATGCCACCCATGCAACCACAGGGTGTAGCTCCTCCTCCACTGCCTGCTCAACCACAACAACAGGAGAATGTTCACATGCATCATTTTCCTCAGCAGCAGCAGCATCATCATGTGGGAGGTGTAGGGGCCCGAGTGGACTATACTGCAGCTCTTATGCAGGGTACAGAGCATGCTCATGCAGAGAGACGTAGAAATCGTCGAAGACGTAATGCACATGTTGCACCTGTACCTGCTGCCCCCATCCCCAATGCTCCTGAACCAGATTATAATCATTTCAATCTGGGATTTCAACAACATATAATCAACTTCCAACGAGAGGCTGAGCAACAGCAACAGCAGGAACTGCAGTGGGAGGCAGAGCAGGCTCAAAGACTGCAATTGCAGGCAGAGCAGGCTCAAAGATATGCAGCTGAGCAACAGCAGCAATTACAATGGGCTGCTGAGCAAGCAGAAAGGCAAGCTGCTGAGGAACAGCAGCGACTGCAGTGGATAGCTGAGCAGGTAGCAAGGCAAGCTGCTGAGGAACAGCAGCGACTACAGTGGGTAGCTGAGCAGGAGGCAAGGCAAGCTGCTGAGGAACAGCAGCGACTACAGTGGATAGCTGAGCAGGTAGCAAGGCAAGGCTGCTGAGGAACAGCAGCGACTACAGTGGGTAGCTGAGCAGGTAGCAAGGCAGCTGCTGAGGAACAGCAGCGACTGCAGTGGTAGCTGAGCAGGTAGCAAGGCAGGCTGCTGAGGAACAGCAGCAGCAGCAGCAGAGCAGCTGAGGCAAGCAGAAAGACAAGCTGCTCAGGAGGAGCTTCTCAGACAGGAGGCAGATCACTGGCGCCAACTTGCTGAGGCTGAACAGGAGCGTCTTCAGCAGGAAGCTGAGCAACAACGGTTGACTCAGGAGCGTAGAGAGCATGAGCAGCAGGAGCGCTTGCATGATCTCTATAGAGAGCACAACCATCTCTCCCAACAACAATATGAGCAAGATCAGGAGCACCGTCATCAAGTAGCTCAACCACCAGATAATCCTGGTGATGGTGGTGGTGATGATGATGATGGTGGATGGTGATGATGGTGGTGGTGGTGATGGTGGTGGTAATTGAAGCACCCAAAGACTATCGCAAGGCGTAGCCTGAGAATACAACACAGAGACTGAGGGAAAGGTGATAGGAAACGATATGTGCTGAGGGCACCTAACTCCGCAAAGCGAAAGGTGTTTGAGCGTGTGAGAGTTGAGGAGTAATATTATAGAGTCACATTTGCGAGTCCTTTGAGGAGAAGATCCAAAGAGAACCTAAACGCGATGCCCTGGATGTTTGCATCGAGTATACATACTACAGAGGAACCCTACCCTAAACTACGATAAGTAAGCAATGTGATGTCATAGTGGTAAAATGAGGCTATGCATGAATGGAAGAGAAGCATAGAAGAGTGGACGGAATGTTCTAAGAGTAAACATGAGGTAAAGCATGGGCCATGATGTCATGGTCTAGGCATAGTCATGTGATGAGATAAGAGTGCATAAAGGTCACGTGATATAGATTAAGATAGAATGGAAGTCACGTGACTAAAGAAAAGAAGAAAATAATAGGATCTCACCTGACTGCTGAGGAGACCTTGCTATGCTCAACTCTATATCTATGATGCTGAGGAGGCAACAGACATCCGTCTTCGCCGTGATGGCAATCAGCAGCTTAACCGTAATATCTTGCAAAACTTGCATGACATGCTGCTCAACCACCATCCCTATGTCAATGTCTACAAGCATGCATATCAAGTCATGCTTGACAAGCCTCCAGAGCAGCACACAGACCTTCGTGTCAGACTTCATTTCAGTGAAGGTACTGATGGTCGAAGATACAACCTGCCTACAGCAAATGAGATTGCTGCTGTTATTCCTGGAGATGGCTCTGATGCCATGAATGAGAATCGTGACATTGTCCTTCGTCTTCAAGGTGGAGGTTTGAGGCGTATAAGTCACCTTCACCATGCATACTCAACACTCCACTATGTCCTGCTGTTTCCCAGAGGAGAGGAAGGTTGGCATCTGGGTATTCCTCTCCATGATCGTCAGGGAAGACAAAGTCGCTCCAAGCAAGTCACACAGCTCCTCTACTATGCCTACCGCATGCATATCAGACCTCCTGCCATTGAACCACACAACTTATTCTATGGTGGTCGATTATTCCAACAGTATGTTTGTGATGCTTGGGCATCTGTGGAGCAGTCATACCTGACTTGGATTTTCAACAATCAGAAGAAGATCAGAGCAGAGTTATACAGTGGCTTGCAGGATCGTGTTGCACAAGATCCTGATGTCAACCCTGATGACATTGGCGCAACATAGTCTTGCCTTCATCACATTCTGGCAGTCAGCGTCATATGCAGCAGCTCCTTCAAGATTCATTGGCCATCTGCAGGGACTGCCAGAAACCTGATCTCTTCCTTACCATGACAGCCAATCCAGACTGGCCTGAAATTCGTGACAATCTCATGCCAGGTAAGCATCTGTTGTTCATTTCAGTTCTCTCTCATGCTCACTATTTCATTACAGGTCAGAAAGCCATTGATCGTCCAGACTTGGTGGCCCGTGTCTTTTATCAAAAACAGCAAGCCTTGCTGAAGAAAGTGCGCAGTGGTTACTTTGGTGCTGTTGCTGGATTGGTCTACACCATTGAGTACCAAAAGAGAGGCCTTCCTCACATGCATCTCCTCATTTTCCTCAAGGAGGAGGACAAGATTCGCTCTACTGAGCAGAGTGGATGCTCTCATCTCTGCTCAGATTCCTGATCAGGAGCAACATCCACAGCTATATGAAGCTGTCTCCAAATTCATGTTGCATGGTCCATGCAGCCCAGACCGTTGTATGGACAATGGCAGGTGTAAGAAGCACTATCCAAAGTCCTTCTGTGAACAGACTGTCATGAATGAGGATGGCTATCCTGAGTATGCCCGTCCTGACAATGGTCATACCATCCTCAAGGAGACAAGGGCTGCTGATGGTACAAGGAATGTCACCACCTTCACCAACAAGGATGTTGTTCCTCACTGCAAAGAGCTCTTGGTGGAGTTCCAGTGTCACATCAATGTGGAGGTCTGTGCCTCCATCAAGTCTGTCAAGTATGTCCACAAGTACATCTACAAAGGACCAGACCGTGCCACTCTCCAGACACAGGGTCATGATGAGGTCAAGCCTACTTGGACAGTCGCTATATCTCATCTGTGGAGGCTGCATGGCATCTCTTGGAATTTGCCATGCATCTGGAATATCCATCTGTCTATCGCTTGCCTGTTCATCTTCAAAACGAAACAGAATGTTGTCTTCAATGGAGAAGATGCTATTGAGGATGTCTTGGAGCGTGCTGCAGCCAAAGACACCCACTTGATGGGGTGGTTCAAGGCAAAATGCAGATCCAGTTTGCATTGCTGCTGGAGCCACTTGACTGCTTATATCAAGACTTTCCCAAGAGGTTTGTCTGGGGCAAAGCAAAGTGGAAGCCAAGACAGAGGGGAAATGCCATTGGCCGCATGTATTCTGTCCACCAAGTGCTGGAGAGCGATTCTATCTTCGTCTTTTGCTCACTGTGTGAAAGGTGCCACCTCCTTTGAGAACTTGCGCTCCTTGGATGGTCAGGTCTATGATACATTCAAGGAGGCCTGCCGTGCAAGAGCACTTTTGGATGATGATAGAGAATGGTTGCAGTGTCTCCAAGAAGCAGCTCACATGCGTACTGGAAGGGGATTGCGCAATTTGTTCACCATCATCTTGCTCCACTGCAATCCTGTTGATGCTCATAGATTGTGGGAGGCAACTAGAGTCCATCTATGTGATGACTTGCACCATCATCTGACTCACAGGCTCAACATCAATGAGCCCACAGAAGAGCAGATCTATGACTATGGTCTTTATGAGGTTGACATGGCTCTGAGGAAGAGTGGAAAGAACCTTCTTGACTTTCCTAACATGCCAACACCTCAGTTGAACTGGGCTGCAAGGGTGGGCAATCAGCTCCTTGCTGAACAGCTTGCATATGACCATGCAGAGCTTCAGCAGATT